>APFE030527249.1:28351-51414 GCA_000404065.3 Pinus taeda
GTTCATCCTTTCTGACACACCATTTTCTTGTGGTGTTCTTGGAACTGTCTTCTCTTTGTGAATTCCATGCTCTGAAAAATACCTATCAAACTCTTTGCTGCAATATTTACCTCCATTGTCTGATCTAAGACACTTCAATTTCTTTCTTGTCTCAATCTCAACCAAAGCTTTCCATTTCTTGAAAGTATCAAATACATCAGATTTATTCTTAGTACAATAAATCCAAGTTTTTCTAGTTGCATCATCAATAAAAGTAACATAATAACAAGAACCACCAAGAGATGATACCTTAGCAGGTCCCCATACATTTGTATACACAAGCTCTAATTTTTCGCTCTTCTTTTCTTTCCCAACTCTGAGAAATCTGGCTCTCTTTTGTTTTCCATAAATGCAATTCTCACAGAAGTCCAAATCAACATTCTTCAAACCTGGCAACAAATTCCTTGAGTGAAGAATCTTCATCCCATTCTCACTCATGTGTCCGAGCCTATGATGCCATAATGTGCATTTGCTCCTTTGGAAGTTAAAGCATTAACATAGTTAGAAATACCATTGCATAAATATAATGTACCAACCTTTTCACCTTTTGCTATTACCAAGGCTCCTTTGGTGACCTTCCATGCTTTATATGTGAAAGTTGTCGCACAACCTTCACCGCCTAATTTCCTTGTTGAAATCAAATTTTTCTTTAGATCTGGAAGATGCCTTACCTCCTTTAGTAGCCATTGGTTTCCATTTTGCTGTTTACAAGAACCTCACCCATTCCAACAATTTTACAGGGTTTATCATCACCCAAACGAACTTGTCCAAAATCTCCTTGAACATAGTCATGAAAGTATTTCTTATTAGGTGTGGCATGGAATGAGGCCCCTGAATCTACCACCCAGGAATCAGTAATATTTTTGAAAGAAAGAATCAAAGCATCTTGTAACACCTCACTTGTCACATTTTCTTCATGATTGTTTTCTTGCTGTGCATCTCCTTCTTTTCCCTTCCGAGATCTACAATCTTTCTTTAGGTGTCCTTTATTTCCACATTTCCAGCACACTATCCCCGATCTAGACTTATATCTGCTTTTTCTTGATTTACTATGATATCCTGAGCTCTTTCCTCTTTCCATTTTTCTTCCCCTAGACTCTGCACTCAAAGCATTACCCGATGTCTCACCGAGCTTTTCTGTCGCATTTCCTCGCTAAGGATAGCACCAACAACATCATCAAACTTTAAAGTACTAGATCCAGAAACAAAGTTACTAATGGCCATTACTAAACCATTCCAACTTTTTGGTAGTGAGCACAAGAATAACAGAGCTCTAACTTCATCATCAAAGTTTACCCCTACAGAACATAACTGACTTGTAACAGTATTAAAATCATTTAAATGGTCTACAACAGATCCACCTTCCGACATCTTCATATTAAATAACTATTTCATAAGAAATACCTTGTTTGAGGCCGGGGATTTTTCATATAGTTTCTACAACGCCTTAATCAAACACTCTGTCATTATTTCCTTCGATATGTTGAAGGTGACCGACGCTGCGAGGCACAACCATACTGTTCCAAGTGCCTTTCTATTGAGAAGGTTCCATTCTTCATCTGTCATACCCGTCGGCATCTTTGTTTTTCCTCCCAATGGTCGGTATAGATCTTTATGATACAGATAATCTTCCATCTGCATCTTCCACAACGAGAATTTTTGGCCGTTAAATTTCTTGACCCTAAACTTACCATCTTCTGCCATTACTCCCACTCGAACGAGGAACCCTTCTTTCTTGCGAGTTTATCAGCCAAATAGACCTTTGGCTCTAATACCAGTTGTTAGAAAATTATATATTAAGGAGCAATGGAACACATAAAATATTGCAGAAATATAGACACAGAAAACGCATAAAACAAGAGAGACACAGATATATGTGGTTCACCCAGTTTGGGCTACATCCACCCCGAACAGCCAGTCCTCCTTTCTATTATCCAGCAAAATGAAGAGACACAACCTATAGCAGATCCACTGTAATATCCTCTGTTTTCTCTCACAGTCTCACCTCTTTGCTTCTCGCTCGGAGAATACACATATATTACACATACTCAATACAATGCTCTCATACAAAGAGAGGGGTTGCCTTCTAGGGAAAAAACCCTAAACTAAACATAAGTTCTATCGTCAGATCATCTACCTAATGAATGGCCCAGATTGACTAGAAATTACTATACTTTTACAAGGAATTTTTACATCTGTTTTTAGCTTCGGGGGCGCTGCCCCCCAGCCCCCGCCGGGAGACCACTTGCCCCTAGATCCCCCAGTTGGGGTGGATTTCCCCCCCGGACCCCCGTAGGGGGGACAAGTCCCCCCCACACCCCCCTGCGCAGAGGGGTGTATAGACTTCCTAGGGTATACATCCAGCTGAAACAAAGACCTCTGAAGAATCATGCTCCACATCCAACAGTTGGAACTTCTCAAAACATGTTGATTTATGTGAAGAGTCTGGCTAATAAGACCACTCATTGCAACTGTTCCTCAAAAAAGGTAAAATGATCAAGTGAAAGTGTATGATCAGCCAAAGAGATGGTGGTGATGAGATGAAAATGACCAATGCTCAAAAGGTTGACAAAATGGAAATCACAAGGGTTAAAAATTGAAAATGGGTTCGTTTTTAGACAAGCTTGAACCATGGGGAAATATGCTTGGATTCAGTTTCATGTTTACGCAAGCTTGAAACGAACAAACTATGCTTAGCTTTAGTTTTTTTTTTTACACAAGCTTAGAATGAAAAAATGTGCTTGAATTGGTTTACATGCCCCCAGCATGATGAAAAGGAGAGTCTCCTGTAACCATATGGAAGTTACTGCAGTGAAGCAGGATGGTTATTCAATACCTATTTGGTTTCATCCAGATAGACAAAGGTGAATGGTGTGATAGACCAATCACATAACCTACAGGGAAAATTATCTTTACCACAAAAGACAATGAACTATCCTCGGACTCCTTGTTTCATTTTTTAAATGAGGTTGACACAAGACAATGAACCCTCCTCAAACTCCTTGTTTCATTTTTTAACGAGGTTGACACAAGACAATGAACTATCCTCAGACCCTTGTTTCATTTTTTAAACGAGGTTGACACAAGACAACGAACCCTCCTCGAATTCCTTTTTTCATTTTTTAACGAGGTTGACACAAGACAACGAACTATCCTTGGACTCCTTGTTTCATTTTTTAATGTGGTTGACACAAGACAACGAACTATCCTTGGACTCCTTGTTTCATTTTTTAAACGAGGTTGACACAAGACAACAAACCCTCCTTGAACTCCTTGTTTCATTTTTTAACGAGGTTGACACAAGACAATGAACTATCCTTGGACTCCTTGTTTCATTTTTTAAATGAGGTTGACACAAGACAATGAACCCTCATCAAACTCCTTGTTTCATTTTTTAACGAGATTGACACAAGACAACGAACTATCCTCAGACTCCTTGTTCAGAACTCATAAGTGGCTATGAAGGAGATATTTGGTTCCAATGCCCCCAGTACATAATGTACAACATCACTGAATTGATCGTAAGTTGATGTAGGTATGGAACAGGTTTCCACATAATTAACCCGTGGCAGGGATGTTACCATTGGTACAAAATGACCATTTAGGGATGATGGTTGACTAGGAGCTATATTTGGACCGAGAATTGAAAGATGGTCAATGGTGAAAATCCTGCCTTCATGTGGGAAACAAATCACTCGAAAGAGTGTTGAAACAATAGCTCCCATGCCATAAACATAGTCATGCCCAAGAAGTAAATTGTAATCTAAAGGGCCTGGGACTACCATCACATTCAGATAAATAGTTTTCCCTCCCAAAGTAATAGGTAATTTAGAATGATCCCTAATGGTAGACTGGTTCCTTTGTTAAAGCCCAAAAGATGTTGTGTAACAGGCATAAGTGGTGGCGAACTGAGCACCTGCCAAGTAGTTGAGGAAAGGATACTCACTGATGCACCTTCATCTATAATAGTGCCAGATACAATCATTTTACAAACTTGTACTATGATCTGGAAAGGCACATAAGAAGGAAGGCGAGATCCTACCAGTCGATTCCAATCAAAGGAAGTGACTAGACTAATTGGAGTGGGTATCGTAGAAACGAGAGAATTAACCCCTTCAGTTACGAGAACTGGAGGATTTTCCTCCTATCTTGATGGAACAGGAAGACTTCCCCCAAGCTCATTTGAATCTGAAGAAACAAAAATAACTGTAATGGAATCATATTCACTCTCTTCAGGAAAGATACGATTCGTTGAAGGTGAAATCGGGTCAACTGTTACCTTGACCTGCTGATTTTGGTTGGGTATAGACTCATAGGATTCACTTTCAGAGAGATTGATTTCAACCGACGATTGATTTTAGTCAGTCGGTTCATCAACTAGTGAAGGATTTAGGGAGAGTTTCTTGTAGCCAGAGGGAAGTCGTTGCGGTGAAGCAGGATGGTTATCCAACACTCTTTTGGCTTCATCCAAATAGGGACAAAGGTGAAAGGGGTGATTCCTTTCACATAACCTACAAGGAAACTTATCCTTTCCCTTCTGTCGATGAACTTTACTATCACTAGTTGATGGTGTGTTACCAACATGATCTCAAGAGGTAGATGACATGGGATGGTGTGAACGGGAAGACCATTCTTCCAAGATTGGAGGAAAGCATGGAAAATTTCGATGAAGATGGTCTTCTGCACAAATTATGCAGGGATATTTGACTTTGTGAGGCTTAATGGACATATTTTCATCAGATGTTGAATTAGGAGCAATGGTTGCTTGGTTGCCCCCTTGTTGAATTGGCTTCTTCTTCTTCTTCTTCCCTTTCTTCTTCTTCTTAGTCACCTGGTTACTAGTACCAATACTTTCACTAAGCAAAGAGGAAGAGGGGGAGGGAGAAGCAAACGAGGAAGAAGGAAAAGGGTAAACTTTAGGATCAACTGGAGGTTGATATGTCCAGTTGGAGTTGTACTCGATTGCGGAGAAATCACGACATTTTGAACCAAGGAGGTTGAAAACAACCATTCTGGCAAGCAAATGGTAAATCCCAGAAGGGACAATGTAGCCATATAAGGAGCACCAATATTTTCGAAAGAAGAAAAAGGACTAGGATTCCCATCATAAGGAATTCCTTGATCGGTGGACTCTGGATTTGTCGCCATATGTTTCAACCTAAGATCAACTAAGGAATAGGGATGTTATTCACGGTCAATTAATTTTAACGACAGTTGGACACAAATTTTCTTTTTTAGTTTTTAAGAGTCAAGAAAAAGCTAAAGATGACTCTAGTCTCCTTCAATTTTTAATGAGCCTGAAAGGACAAGTGCTTAGATGGTCCTTTTCTTTTAGAGAGTCGAAAAGGAACAAAAGTGACTACTCTAGAGAATCTAGACAAAGAGATTACCAAACCAATCGCAAAACTGCAATATACTCCTTGGTGATAAATTAAAGAGAAATTACCAAGGACTTATGTATGGTGGTCAATCTTCCTAAATGCTGTGTTCAATGCATTGCGATCAATAAGGCGGCAGACTTGGTTTCCTATGGATAAAGGATTTAAGCCTATTGTGGTCTCCCAATATATACGCGACGGTACGGGGAGAACAAGTCCATGCTAGCACTTGTCGTATCAAGGAGGAGGAATCACTCAACCTTCAATGAAAACGATAGCCACTAGTTTTAACGACACTGGAACACGTCACTAGCCTAAACCTCTAGATATGTTGCATTAAGTTCCAAAGCGTTGTTAGGTTCATTGAGATTCATTTTAAAGTTGATATTGTTTAGAGTTTGTCTTTCAATGGTTCACCATGTAATGATGATATGAAATTCCTAAAATGCAATATGCAATGATAAACAATCTTTGTTTATTTGAGCAATGAAAATCCTAGCTACTAGGGAAAGAAGATAACAATGCTTTTTAAGCAAAGAGTAAAGAGCACACACTAGTGCATTTCCCTAAATCATCTTTTCACACACAAATGCAAATGCAAATGCATGTATTTGTTTTTTCTTTCCTTAATGTGAAAGATGCAAAAAGGAAAACTAAAAGCAGTAAAGATCTCAAATATTTCACTCAATGTCATTTTCGAGAATTTCTTCTAAAAAGAGAAAGGAAGACTTAAAACGACACTTTCAATTTTGAATAAAAATGCTTTAGACACTTTGAATGTAAAAAAATCAAATCAAATGCATCAAGAAAATTTCAATTGATTATCAAGGAAAGGAAGAATTTACGACACTTCTCTTTTCATCAAAAAACAACAATTACGACACTTTTTGTATCAAAGCGACAAATCGACTAAAACAACTTTTCGACAAAAAATTGTAAATGAGGAAAAAATACACAAAAACATTCACTAATCCTAATGTAATTGAGGTTGATCTAAGTGATGCAAGTAAGGTTCAGTAAAGAGGCGCTGTTAATTTGCAGCAAAACAACCAAATAAAACTGAAAACAAATAAAAAACCCTCAATTTCTAGATGGAAAAAGAGTTTAGTCAATCATCGCACCTAGGCTTCACAGAAATTGAGATGCATCACACTTTCTACACTTAGGAGGTGCTATGCATATTGAATCACAGTGGAAGACAGTGTGATGGTCCAGGGAGCACAACTGAAATGGGTTTTGGCTCAAATGTGGCGCTGTTTTAAATGAATTAAGTTGGGTTTTGATGAACAATGATAAGCAAAGTATGATGGAATGTCTTGAGAGGTTACTGAGCTACCAAAATGGTATCTAGATGTGCTTGCAATTCAAATGTTTAATTCATAAACTAAACCAGAGATTGACTGAAGCAGCATTCATCTACTATGCAATTGCAAAGAAAGAGCAGTTCGAAAGCTACCTGACTGGCTTCTGACTCTGTCTATAGTTTATCAGATTGAACATAAAACAAACAATAAAAAAAAACAAACATCTATTCATTCCCGAATGGAGTCGCCAATTTGTTTATGGGAAATTAGTGTCTTGTCGAACGACTAACCCTCTAGGTTTGGCAGCTACCCTAGAAACAACAGTTTAAAGCAATTCAATGATTTTTCCTATGTGTAACAGATAAGTGAAAGATAATGGAACCAACCTGGAACTTCTGCTTAATCCCTTGCTTGATCTCTCTCTCCTTTGGTAGATTTTGCAACTTCTCCCTGTGCTTAACACGTTTGGAGAGTACCTGCACAAGTATAACAACAAAGAACCGTCAAAGCATCATGCTATATTACAACATAAACGTTACAGAATCAGATATATAATGAAAAAATGATAACATTCACAATTACACAATCATATGGGAGAAAACTTGAAGAGCTTTATTAATAGAAAGGAGAATTACAACCCAGTTGTTTGATCCAGTTCCATCCTCCCAGCTTTAATCCTTCTTCACCTCATGAAATAGATGAGGTGAAGAATACAATGCTCTCTCCTCAATGACAAACTATCAACACTTACTTGCAATTCTCAACATTCCAGCCTTCTGATCCCTTAGATGAGAGATCCTTTTATAGATGTTTGCAAAGTTATGAGTCATCCATGGGGTTTGATTAGTGTCATTCCACTTGTTACAATTGGTTCCATAAGAGAGGGGAATTGGAGATGGTTTCCTAATTCCCTTGGTCATCCTTGGGAGAATTTAGAGAGACAAGTGGCATAGGAGAAGATTCTAGAAGATTTCATAAGCAACCAACTAACAAACTGTCCCGGAAATTGGTCCATCCTCACCCATCGCACCCTATAGAAGGCCTAAATGGTATGCATCACACCTTGACAGTGTACCAATTAGTATGCATCACAGTTTATCAATGGAGCAGTCAGTATGGTCCAATTTAGGCTCTTTTTGGATGATTTCTGAAGTGGAGCTTTTGGGGAATGATGCACTCAGATAACTAAGTTCCTTTAGGATATGAAACAACTCTTTTAGTGGTTGATGAGCCCTAGTTCATTGACATATAAGTTTGGGGTTGATGTGCCCAAATATGTCTATAACACCTTGCTTCAAAAAGAATTCTAATTTAACACATGTTAAATCCTAACTAACCTAAGCAGGAAATATGATCTAAAAAGAACTTAACTGTTGTGCACATGAATAAGAATAACAAAATTTTTCTTTTTGTCTTTTTGTGAAAATATGAATGCTAATCCTTCTTAGTTGCATGGTAGGTGGGACAATTCTGGAGGGAGATGAGTGTAATGGGTCAAATGGTTTGGGAGGAAAGCAGGGGTGTTCTCCTAGCTTTTGTGATGCATTTTTCACAAATCAAGCTCAAAACATGCCACTACATGTTTTCCTACAAGATGTCCTAGTTCACCTATAGGATCCCCTATTTTCCTACAGGAACATGTTTAAAGCATAAGGAGTGATTTGGACAGTGGTATGGAGCTTGGGGAAGGTGAGCGATGGAAGGAATAAGGCAAGGAAGTGGTTGGAACTCACTCATAACTCAAACCGAAGCTCTATGATGGTTGGATTTGCTCAACAAGCATGGCAAGTTGTCCTTGTGAAATGATAACTTGGATTAAGAACTTAGTGGCCTTTGGCGATCATGGGTGGGTATGGATTGGTTGATGCTGATGATATGAGGTCTTCCTACAATATTGAAACTCCTACAACATACACATCATTGTTGGCATTTATCCATAAATTATTTCAAAACAAGAAGGGTTTACAACAATATAAGGAAACATAATTTGCATAATTTATTTGCCAAGTTCATGCATGGAAATGATTAAAACCTATTATGAAAGAAACATAAAATCTAATACAAAACTTAAGATATCATAAATGACAATTGCGACCTATATTCTAGAACTGATAGATGATGAATAATTAGTAGAAAAACCCTAAGTTTCATAAGACACGAGAATTCTATATTTTTGGGCTGAATGGAAATTTTTCCTCAAACCATGGTCCCTAAATGGAGGAATGAGGTAAGATCCACCTATTATCATCCTTTTTTTATATTTCCATATCTCTCTAATGCTATTGTTAAAGATATGCACAAATGGAATCAAACTAATCAAATTCACCAATACTTGCAATGTAACAATGCCAAAATCAACTTAATAAGTAATCTATGAAATAACCTAAGCATACAAGTATAGTAAGAGGAACCTTTGCTACTAGGGTTGGGCCCTAACCCAAGAACTTTAGCCCTCTTAGTCAACTCAGTGTTGGATCAAGGGAATGCTCATTTTCATTAACATATCAAAAAATACATAACAATGTTTGGTCAAAATCCTTCAACTCGAAAATGCTTATCTATTTTTCATAAAAAATACGAATCTTAATGAGGCTTTAGGCCTCTTTATTTATACAACTAAAGTTTCTAACTAATTCCTTAAATCTAGGGAGGCTTAGCTCCCAATATTAAGATTAACTAGTCCTTAACTATCACTGGATTGGTTGCCAATGATCCTCATGACCCGGCTGCCTGCAAATCCGAGCTGGTGTGATTTGATTGAGGGATTTTTGAGTGAGTGAGGATTTAATGAGGGAGATACATCTCATATAATCTCTCCTTCTTGTCTCATTTTAGTTCCTGCACCTTAATTAGCCATAATTTGCTCCCAAAAACTTGCAATCAATGCACATTAGACCACTAGACATAACATCTTACTTTTACTCATCTCATTAAGAAAAATATAATTAAAACATGTAAATAATTATGAGAAGAGTTGATATTAGTAAGCTTGGAGATGTATTGAGGTCCATATATTTTACCCAGTAATGAGCCTCATCATAGACCTCACATTGTTTGGTGCAGGAGTCCCATCCGGTATGATGGCCTGATTGCCATTATCTTAAATGTTTGCCTTAGCTCTTGCTTGTCATCACATGAGAGTGATGTGATTTGTCTTCAAGGTTCACGTGCTTGGTGAGTGCTAGTGTTACTTGTGCCAAGGTTCTTTTACCAGAGAGAGAGAGGGTGTAAGTAAGTCTCCAGTTGAATGGGAAGAGTCCCAACTCTGTTAGAGACACATAACACGATAGGGCATGCGCAGCTTCTGGCGGAGCAATCCACATAGATGCGGAAGTCACACACACAAGAAAGAATAACACGTACAACACTCAATGGAGTAGTCCACATGAGTGCGATGGTCATTAGAACAAGTTTATGGGAAAGGTTTTGTCCGATTTCCGGTGAGTAAGCCCACGTGGGCAGGACAACATTAACAACTTATACAACACATTTTCATAAACATATGTATTAGAAAAACCGAAAGAGTTCAAATGTTTTAACATAGGTTAAAGCAAAATGCATTACAAGTGTTCTAGTATTAGTCTTACAAACAATTACAATACATGTGTGAAAACATGCTGGCCTGTTATCAAGCTTCTCAATTAAGCGAAAGTTCCAAGACACATTAGTACACCATACATCACTAACCCTGTAAGAGGGGCATTGGATCCATTGATCATGCCTCAAAGAAAATATTAAAGACTCTCAAGGCTATGTGGGAGGAGCCAAGGTGAAAAAGTCCTTTGCATGTACAAATCAGGGGTATTTATAGCCAAGGGTAAAATTGGCCCTTGTGACTATTCAACTTCCCTCATGACTATTTGAATTTCATGAATTTTCAAATTTACATGACTCTTCAGATTACATGTGGCTCTCTTGGAATTCCACGTTACATTACATTGATTTACAATAGTATGGCCCACAATAATGATGTGGCCAACATGATTCATGACACGACTCGACATGACAGTATTGGTATGTTCATGCTAGTGGTGGTGTCCATGTGAGCTGCAATGCTGCTGAGTGATGGATGTGCTCTTGGTGTGTCAAAGATTCATCTCTGTATGGAAAGGTGTGCAAAGTATTCGATGGTCTTCGTGTCCGCTTGATGTTTGCATGTGCATGTTCTTCCTTCGCTTGTACTTTGGCATGCTTCACACATTCATCCATTCCCGAAAAAACATCCTCGCATGCGTAGTTTGTTTGCAAAAAGTCCTCGCATGCATTCTTCATTCATCCGTTTGTGAAAAAATATCCTCGCATGTGCTCTCCTTATTCATCCTGTTCTTTTTCGTGTCACGTTTCATCCATGTACTTGTATCTACAATCACTCATGATGAAATGACATCAAATCCATAAATCTCATAGTCTACCATGATGCATTGTCATTCAATTTTGGATGCAGGTGACTGGGAGAGAGGAAAAGGATATGAAACTACGCAAAGGCAGATTTCAAGCTAGGATGCGGGCTTCCGGCACTGTCGGTGAAAATTGCGCAGAAGTCACTAGGAGACTAAGATGGACAGTTTGTATCAATAGTGACTGTACGTGGGATCTAGCTCAGCTGGAGGGAATATTTGTGCAATTTTTTGATGGAAGCAGTGCATGTAGTAGAGGGGCTTGGCAGAAAAAACTATGCAATTCCCCTGAGGAGCTGACCACGGGGTGCAGGAGGCTTGATGGGAAAAATGCGCCATTTTTTTCAGGGAGATTGTAGCGGGATGTGGGAGTGTTGCTGGAAAAAACTGCACAATTGTTGGGAGGCTAGCCTGCTGAACATCCCATCACAGTTTCTAAGCTGAGCTAGATATTGGGCAACTAGGGTGACTGCTCATGAAAACTCTGTATTTTTTTGGGTGAGCAGCAAACCAACTGTTTGGGTGACTGGCTAGAAAAACTGTGAAATTTTTTTAGGGAGACAAGGATGGACAATGGGTGTCTGTTTGGCATGTCTACGTAATTTATTAAGTTAGGAGAGTGGGAAAGTTCTGTAGCTTTTGTGCAATTTTCTGGGGAGTGAGTCCTAGGGTCATAGCTTGGTTAAACTCTTAGGTTGACTAGCTGGAGGGTTGGTTGATTCGCTTATGGGCAACACATATTGAGATGGCTTGCTAAGAAAATTTTGTGCTATTCTGGGTGACAGTCAGTTCGGTCGATTCCAGGATTGCACTGTAGACTACTTGGGAGACAGCCTCAAGATCTATGCAATTCTAGGCAATAGTACATGTCCACTTACTGCCAAAACTGCGCAATGCAACTCAATGAGGGTTCGACTATGGGAGGGTGATTTGGTCGTCAAAACTTCAGCAAAATGACTGTGTGTGTGAGCGAGTGAACTTGTGCATACATGACCTTGCAAACAAACACTCAACATGACTCGATGACAAAATGCCTCAAACCATCAAGACAACATACTCAGTGTGACTGACTGGTGGTGCGAGTGACAAACATGACACTTATGATAGATTGTTGAATGATTGCGACGACGCTTGCATGACAATGCATACAAAATTGTGTGTGAGTGCGATATATGTGTACATGGCGAAAACAACTCAAACACAACCTTCAACATCACAAGAAAGAGTTGCAAGCATGATATAGCAATCAACATGCAGAAGACGATAGTTGGTCGAATAAGTGAAAAAGAAGCAAGAAATGTAGAAGAAACACATGAGATGATTTTTCATGTTTGCACACATGCATGTTACTAAGGACAGGATGATATGACAATGGCAATCAGTCCTGCAAACTCATCTAAGAGGTGTACTTTGGAAGATGTTCTTTACTTACCATACTTACCCTCAAGATGATCACGCATCCGATGGAGTTTGCATGTGGTCCTGATCTTTTCCATTGGTTCCTTGGTCCTTCTCCTAAACTCCTTGGAAGCGATTTTAGCATGTCACGTTTTCCTGTAGTCATTGAGATGTAGATCTTTGCAATTTCAATGGACAATGACTGTTGCCAGAATGAGGCCCTGAGAGGCCCGTCTATGCAATTTCTACATGCAAGACCGATAAGACAACTTGGACAACATTGTGCAGTTTTGATGCTCAAAGAACTACTGTGGGACAAGGGTGCTGGGAGGACACCTCTGTGCAATTTCTGAGTGTAGTAGAGCTGGACTGCTCTACACATTTATGGAGAGAAATGCTAGCTGGGGTATCTGTGGGGTTTTTGCAGGCAAGGGAGGTTAGTGTCTCCACACACTGTGGGGTTTTAGCAGGCAAAGGAGGAACCTTGATGGTTGCAGAAGCAAAGGGCATATTTCAGAGAAGCTAGATGACACTAGGTTTCTTGGGAATATGGCTAAGTGTGAGATCAGTGAAACATAGGTAAACATGACAGGACTTGATTGTGATCACATACAAACACTTAGTGACACAATGTTGACCATCCAGAATGTATAAGACATAATTTTCTTGATGCAACAACCTTTGTAACAAGAGTGCATGAAGTGAGTGTGAAACATGTCTATGTGATGATGATCAATCATATACACATAATTCCCTTAAAGCATGACAACATTCCCTTTGCATTACAAACAATGATCCCTATGCCCGAAAATGACACATGCTGCATAAAGATGAGAACATAGACAACTCTTAGGATCAAGGAGGGGAGCTTGAAATCATCAGCTTACCAATAAGTGACCAAGGATGATCAATTGTAGGATCTAAGGGAAGCTTCGAATTTTCATGTCAGCCAAAGTTTTGGAGGGTGTTGTAGCTGCTACAACCCTTGGTGACACACTGGTAGAACTCCAACTCTCTATATGGACCTTGTTTAATGAAAAGCGAGTCTAACCCTTTCAGAAGTATTGTTCAATACTTTGATCATCCTGGTTTCCACACTAGCTTGGTTGAAATATGTAGCACTTGCCATCCCTTGATCTGTCCGCACACATTCCAAGCCAAGTAAACTCAGTTATTTTGATTGGGGATGAGGGGTATATTTGTGCACATGTAATATGATAGTTATAGTTTAAGTTTCATCTCTGGTGTTGCTCTACTACTAGCAGGCCTAGACTATACCTCGACAGAGTCATGCAGGAACACAAGCATCGCTCTGTTGCCAGCATGCCTGGTCAGTACCCCGACGGAGTCACGCAGAAACATAAGAATTTCTCTGCTGCCAACATGCCTGGTTAGTTCCCCAATGGAGTTACTTGCATCACCTCTCTACACAGGAAGCCTTTCTCTTCTTTCACCTTATTCATTTTTTTTCAATTTATTTATTATTATTATTATTTTTTTTATATTTTCAGATTTTTATTTTTCATTTTTGAAAGAACTGTGCATAGGCACTTATTTATTTCAGAGGCGGAAGAGGGATCCTAACTTATTGAGAGTAGAAGAGGTTTTTCCTTCAGAGAAGTATGTTATGCATACCTCTGACATACTTGTTAATGTTTCCCCCATCGCCTTACTCTACTTGACTGAGATGACATGGGTTAACCCAAAACAACCGACTAGAGTAGGTGTGTAGAAATTATGCAAATTCTCTACAAATCTCGCCCTGAGACCTATGTAGAAAATATGACTATATATTAACCCAATAATGCAATATAACCAAAGAAAAATACTATAATCTACTTCTACTATCAATTTGAGGAAGTTTAAAGATTGAGCAAGATCGAGCTAAACAAATATAACCAGAAGAAGAAGAATCAATCATCTAAGACACATGAAAATACTTTGGGGAAAGCCTCAGCTAGAAACCCCACTATATGTATTATCATACAAGGTGGAAATACATAGAGATTATACAAAGCCTTAGCTCTCACAACTATCCATCTATCAGTACAATCCTCCTGGATGATCACAGGCAATCAAAGCTTGTCACAAGCCTTCCTCTCTGCCCTCCAAGCTCCTATTTCCTTGTGCAGTTCCTTTGGGATGATATCCTTCAACAAAGTGGAAAATTGATCTCTCACACTGATCTCACAACCTATATGAAACATGCAATCCTCAAGGAACCTTACCTTGAGTCCATGCATGAGTTTCCTTTATAGAAAAACACATGCAATTGATAGTACACTGTCCTTGGCATTTCGCTGAAATGGGTCTTTCTCAGAATAGACATGCATGAGTTTATGATGAGGGAATCTTTAGTTATCTTGAGTACACTGGTTGAGTGCATGCATGCATCAATTGACTGATAACTCACAATTATTTCCTCAAACAATTTGGAACTAATTTAACTGGACTTAACTCAGTAAACTGAGTTAACTATTTACAACTCAATATAACTCAATCTTAGCTCCTTAATTAAGGGATAATCTCCTTAATTTAAGGGATAACACTTGCATGACTTCAAAAAGACTTCTAACTTGAATTTCTCCAACTAATTAATCCATAATGAATTAATTAATTATTTCCAAGAAGCTGGTGAGACTAAATTCGATTTTAATTCACAATTTTAATTCAAGGACAAATTAAAATTGGAATTTCTGGATTCTATTTTTATCATTTCTTGTTGTTATTTTCAACAATTCTAGTTAGAGAGAAAGCGTTGTGTTTTAACCAAGACTCACTTTGAACAGAACGTATTTCCCATCAAGGCATTATCGAATGAAGACAAAAATTCCTTCATAAAGAGAGAGGACAAAATATAACTAGATGTTGATAGTCGTGCAAGTCCTCTTAGATTCACCCGACTTGTCTCGAGATCCAAACATGGTTTCATGAGAGGCTAAGTTATTGGTATAAGAAAGAAAAGAAAGCAAAAAGAAAAAAGAAGAAGTAAAGCGAGAGAAAAACAGGTAAGAAAAGCAAGCAAGCAAGCAAACCAAACCAAGCAAGCAAGAAAAAAAACATGCAAACCGGAAAGCAAAGCAAAGCAAAGACTGCCCCTACTCCTACGCTAAATAGTGCATGGGCCTACTCACGTGAAGTGATATTTCCAATGCAGCCACTGATGCATTGGATGGCCCATGTTGGTGAAGGCATGGCTTACAAGAAGCATGGTCAAGTGAACCAACAAACAAAAAATATATAACCATGAACACCAACACGCTCCAAGTTCTAAAATATCCATAGAAAATGAAAGAGTGAATGCACACGACAAACATTTTGCGGACTTAACATGGTGTTGTGACATACTATGTGCAGACAATAAAAATACACACTCTTTAGATTGTGACATACGAGTGAACGTGAGAAATACCAACGACTTATGCTTTGCAAGCACACTTTTTGTGTAATATTCCTCCAAAGCTTGAGCCATGGGATCATGTGATTTGAGTGGAGGAAGCGAAATCTGGGTGTTTCAAAAATTTTATGATCAGAAGTGGAACTTACCTCAGGACAATGAGGGCCTCACATAATCATCAGCCCAGGCCGAAGTGCCTCGACAACCTCTGGGGTTTCCACTTCATCAATAGATAGATCATCGGAGACCAGTGGTTTAGACATATTAACAATGAGTGAATACACATCGTGATCAAATGAAGAAGTACGGGGATCACGAAAACCACGATAAAAAAATTTAGGATGTTCGTCAACATCCTCATGATTTAATGAATGGTGCAAAGGGGTAGATTAGAAGAAAGGATATTCACCCTCTGTGTTTTCAGAGATGATAGATGACATATAGGATGAATTTTTAGAGGAAGATGTGTCCTCTTTGTGATGTAATGAGAAAATGACATTTGGTGTGTCTTGTGAACGATTCGAAGTAGAAACATCCAGAAATGAGTTTTCACAGGGGAAATCAATAGTGCAAGAATCACAAGGGATGTCAGGATAGAGTGGATGAGGTGTGGGTGGATGGGAGTCATCCATCATCACTGGTTCTTCTTTGGATTCACGCACACATTCATCATGAATGATAGTGCAAGTTGTCTGCACAACACCAACTCCGTCAACAACTTGATCCTCATTCACAACACATGTGAAGTTCGAAATGGAAGAACACAAAAGATTACAATACAGAGGATCAATGGAACACTGGGATGAAGGTTGAGGGAATGAACCCACGTGACAACTAGCAGGCTTGAAAGCCAAAATTGTGTAGAAATCAAGAGAAGGTGGGGTAGGAGGATGTGATAGTTCAACATATGTGCGTGCATCTTCTCCCACCTCACACTGTGGAGCTAGAACTATTTGATGAGAAGAAGATGGATAATCACTTGTGACAACGAACTCATTCGTCTTAGTTTTGGAAGTTCTAACACTGAGGTGCACTCAAGGGGTTTGAATGATTCCAAGAATTGCGTATTTTTGGATATGTAAAGAAGGTACTCAAATCTTCCATCGAGAAAGTCCCAATCAATTTCATCATCGATAAATCGGTATGCAAGATTACAAAAGAGTGTGTGACATTGTTCAACAAATTCATTGGGTGCTTTCTGTAATTTTAGAATTTCTTTATCGAGTGCTCTATGGTTAAAATGATTTAAATAATGGTCTATCTCTGTGACCAAATGAGAGATAGAGTGAATATATTTTTTAGGCAGTGTGGCAAGGCAATGCGTTGGGTGCCCTTGAATCATGTATGCAAATAGTATGCAGATCATCTAATATTCAAAGATTTCATGTCTTTCACAAGAGCCTACAATGTCAACCACGTGTCTGACCAAGGTTATGTGGCCTCCACTATCGTATGTTTTATGTGACAAGTTATTCCAGAGCTCTTTCGAGATTTCAAAGTCATTTCCATAAGACATACACTCCGGAAGAGAAATCTGTAGTTAGTCATGATAAGTATGCAGAGATTCAAAATAGATTGTGAGGACTTAGCTTGTCATCTCACCCTCCTAGCGCCAGAAATGTTGACGGTGCTAGACCCGCCAACATTCAGGGGATCTCCTTGGTATGAAGTCCCAACTAGACTTCACACCTTTTGGCATAGGAGTCTCATTCGATATGATGGCCTAATTGCTATTATCTTAAATGTTTTCCTTAGCTATTTCTTCTCAGCATATGAGAGTGGTCTGCTTTTTCTTCGAGATTTGCGTGCCTGGTGAGTGCTAGCCTTACTTTTGTCAAGGTTCTTTCACCGAAGAGAGAGAGAGGGTGGAAGTGAGTCTCCAGTCGAACGGGAAGAGTCCCAACTCTGTTAGAGACACACAACATGACATGACACATGCAACTTCCAGTGGAGTAGTCCACATGGATGCGAAAGTCACATACACAAGAAGGAATAACACTTACAACACTCGACAGAGTAGTCCACAGGAGTGTGATGGTCGTTATAACAAGTTTATGGGAAAGGTTCTATCCGGTGAGGCAGCTCACACAGGTAGGACAACATTAACAACTTATACAACACATTTTCATAAAAATATGTATTATAACAACTGAAAGAGTTCAAATGTTTTAACACAGGTTAAAGCAACATGCATTACAAGTGTTCCAAGATTAGTCTTACAAAAAATGACACTACATGTCTAAAAACTTTCTAGCATGTTATCAGTTTTTTTAATTAAGCAAGAATTCCAAGACACACTGGTACACCATAAATCACTGACCCCGTAAGAGGGGCATTGGAGCCACTGCTTGCACCTCAAAGAAAATATTACAGACTCTCAAGGCTATGTGGGAGGAGCCAAGGTGAAAAATTCCTTTGCATGTACAAATGAGGGGTATTTATAGCCAAGGGTAAAACTGGACCTTGTGATTGTTCGACTTCCCTCATGACTATTTGACTTTCATGACTTTTCAACTTTACATGACTCTTCAGATTACATGTGGGTTTCTTGGACTTCCACATTACATTACATTGATTTACAATAGTATGGCCCACAATAGTGATGTGGCCAACATGACTCATGACACGACTCGACACAACAATGCTGGTATGTTCATGCTGTTGGTGGTGTCCATGTCGAGTTGTAGTGTTGTTGAGTGATGGATGTGCTCCTAGTGTATCATAGCTTCATCTTTGTATGGAAAGGTGTGTGAAGTATTCGATGGTCTTAGTGTTCACTTGATGTTTGCACGTGCATGTTTCTCCTTCGCTTGTACTTTGACATGCTTCACATGTTCATCCATTCATGAAAAATAATCCTCGCATGCATCGTCCCTTCGCGAAAAAAATCCTAGCATGCATCGTCTATTCACGAAAAAATATCCTCGCATGCATTTTTCGTTCGTCTGTTCGCGAACAAATCTCCTTGCATATGCTCTCCTTTTTCATCCTATTCATTGTCGCGTCATGTCTCATCCATGTACATGTATCTGCAATCGCTCATGACGAGACGACATCAAATCCATAAGTCTCCTAATCTACCATGATGCATTATCGTTCACTCATGGATGCAGGTGACCAAGAGAGAGGACAAGGCTATGAAGCTGTGCAAGGTAGATTTCAAGCTTGGATGGGAGCTCCAAGCACTATCGGTGAAAATTGCACAGAAGTCACTGGGAGACTGAGATGGACAAGTCAGATCAGCAGCGACTATCCGTGGGATCTGGCTTGGCTGGAGGGCAGATCTGCATAATTTTTTGAGGGAAGAAGTGCAGGTAGTAGAGGGGCTTGGTAGAGAAACTATGCAATTTCTTTGGGGAGCTGGTCTTGGGGTGCAGGAGGCTTGCTGGGAAAAAAGTGCATTTTTTTCAGGGAGTTAGTCGCAGGCTACGGGAGTGTTGCTAGAAAAAACTATGCAATTGTTGGGAGGATGTCTTGTTGAAAATCCCATCACAGTTTTTGAGCTGAGAAAGATGCTGGGAAGCTAGGGTGACTGCTCATGAAAACTGCGTAGTTTTTCGAGTGAGAAGCAAACTGGTTGTCTAGGCGACTGGTTGGAAAAACTGCACAATTTTTTGAGGGAGACAGGGATGGACAGTGGGTGTCTGTCTAGCATGTATGCACAATTTATTTAGTCAACAGAGCGAGAAAGTTTTTCATATTTTGTGCACTTTTTGGGAGAGTGAGCCCCGGGTTCATTTCCTAGTTAAACTCTCTGGTTGACCAGCTGGAGGGTTGGTTGATTCCCTTGTAGGAAGCATAGATTGAGATGGCTTGCTGAGAAACTTCTGCATTATTCTCGGTGACATTCTGTTCGGACGATTCCATGATTGCATAGTGCAGGTTGCCTGGGAGACAACCTCAAGCTCTGTGTAATTTTGGGCACCAATACATTCCCATTGAGGGTTGAAACTACACAATGCATCTCAGCAAGGGTCCAACTGTTGGAGGGTGATTTGGTCATCAAAAATTTATCAAAATGTTTGTATGTGTGAGTGAGTGAACTTGTGCATATGCGACCTTGAGAACACACACTCAACATGACTCAACGATAAGACGCCTCAAACCATCAAGACAACATACTTAGTGTGACTAACCGATGGTATGTGTGACAAGCACGACACTTGTGATAGATCGTTGAAAAACCGCGACGATGCTTGCGCGACAGTGCATACAAAATTGTGTGTGAGTGTGATAGACGTGTACATGGTGAACAAAACTCAAACACAACCTTCAACATCACTAGAATGAGGTCGCAAGCATTACATAGCAATCAACATGCGGAAGAAGAGAGTTGGTCGAACATGTGAAAAGAAGCAAGACATGTAGAAGAAACACATGAGATGACTTTTCATGTTTGCGCACATGCATGTTACTGGGACAGGATGATTTGACAATGAAAAGTAGTCCTCCAAACTCAACTAAGAGGTGTACTTCGGAAGATGTTCTTTACTTACCATACTTACCCTCAAGATGATCATGCATCTGACAAAGTTTGCATGCGGTCCTGATATTTTCCATTACTCGGTTCCTTGGTCCTTATCCTAAACTCCTTGGAAGTGATTTCAACATGTCACCTTTTCCTATAGTCATTGAGAGGTAGATCTGTGCAATTTTAGTGGAGAGTGGCTGTCGCTGGAATGAGGCCCCAGGAGGCCCGTCTGCGCAATTTCTACATGCAAGACTGACAAGACAACTTGGAAAACACTGCACAGTTTTTAGGCTCAAAGCATTGCTATGGGACAAGGGTCCTGGGAGGAAACCTATGTGAAATTTCTGAGTGCAGTGCAGTTGCACTGTTGTGTGCATTTCTAGAGAGTAGTGTTGGTTGGGGTCTCTATGGGCTGTGGGGTTTCAGCAGGCAAGGGAGTTTGGTGTCTTTGTGCACTGTGGGGTTTTAGCAGGTAAGGGAGGAAGATTGATGGTTGTAGAAGAAAAGCGCATAGTTCAGGGAACCTGGATGATGCTAGGTTCTCGAGAAAATGGCTAAGTGTGAGATCAATGAAACATAGGTAAATATGACAGGACTTGACTATGATCACATACAAACACTTAGTGACACAATGTATACCATCTAGAATGCATAAGACATACTTTGCTTGATGCAACAACCTTCATGACAAGAGTGCGTGAGGTAAGTGTGAAACATGTCTATGTGATGACGACCACTCATAGACACATAATTCCCTTAAAGCAAGAAAACATTCCCTTTGCATGAGAAACAATGACCCTTATTCCCAAAAACGACACATGCCATAGAAAGATGAGAACATAGACAACTCTTAGGATCAAGGAGGGGAGCTTGAAATCATCAGCTTACAAATAAGTGATGAAGGATGATTAATTGAAGGATCCAAGGTGGCCTTTCAAATTTGCATGCGAGCCAAAATTTTGGAGGGTGTTGTAGCCGCTACAATAGGAATCTTCACCAGATGGATGTAAAGACCACTTTCCTTCATGACATGTTACAAGAATAATTATATGTTGAACAACCACAAGGATTTGAAGTGGAAGATCAAAGAACACATGTTTTCAGGTTGAATAAGGCATTGTATAGTTTGAATCAAGCTCCTGGAGCTTGGTATGCATACATTAACAGTTACTTAGTGAAGTTGGGATTCACAAGAAGCAATGGCGATCCAAAACTCTACTTCAAGGTAGTCCAAGGTATGCCATTAATTTTGGTTATATATGTTGATGATCCATTCTTGACAGGCATTGAGCCTTTGATGATTGAGTGTAAGGAGAAGATAGCCTCTGAATTTGAGATGAAAGACCTTGGTCTCTTGCATGAATTTTTAGGCCTTGAGGTGGTGCAAATACCTGGTGAGATTTTCCTTTCATAAGGAAAATATGTTGTGAAGCTGTTGGAAATATTTGGAATGACTAAATGAAAATCCATGGCTACATCGATGGAAATGAACTTCAAGAAGTTATGTGGAGAATCTGCAGGACCCGATTTGGAAAATCCATCTGAGTATATACAACTGATTGTGGCTCTAATGTTCCTTGTGAACACTTGTCCAGATATATGCTATGCAGTAAACACGTTGAGTCAATTCATGACCGAGCCTCTCCACGCACATTGGATAACTGCCAAACACATATTGAGATATTTGCATGGATCGATCACACTTAGCCTGAGATATTTTGCCAAAGATGTTCAACTTCATGGATACACTGATGCTAATTGGGCCAGCAATGATGTTGTTTTAGCCTTGGATCTGCAATGATATCCTAGATGAGCAAGAAACAAAAGTCTATAGCATTGAGCACCACAGAAGTAGAATACATTGCTACTAGCATGGATAATTGCCAAGCAATTTTGATTAGAAAGCTCTTTGGAGATCTATTTGAGTAGGTCCTAAATACCATAGTGATATACTTCAACAACAAGAGTGAGATCCGTTTGGCAGAGAATCTCGTGTTCCATGACAAGTCCAAGCACATTGAGATTCAATATCACTTTATTCAAGACATGGTGCAAAGAGGAGCTTTTAGGCTCCATCACATATCAAAAGATGAATAAATTACATTCTCACCAAGGAATTAACGAAATGAAAGTTCTAGGACTTCAGAGAGCAACTTGGGTTGATGGATGTGACCCCTCCAGACAAGGGGTAGCGCTGATCAAGGACACTGAGCCAACTCTTCCTACCCTGTTTAAGCTCCCAGGGTTAGGAATTGAGATAGAGGGCTCCTGGAGTTAAGCGATCTCTAGACAATAGGGTACTCCCCTATCTGTTACCTATAGGGATGCGCACACAGTAACTGTAAGGGAGTGTTCAAGGGCTTTTCATGTTTTTTACCCTAGACACACACAGTCTTCCTGAGAGCATTCAAGTAGTCACATACACCCTCAAATAGTGTTTGAGAGAGCATCTAGGGTTTGAAATTTTGGCTTCAGTTGGCTTAAGTGATCTAGTGGATCTAGGTTTCTCTTTGCTGTTATATAGATTTGTAGTTTTTTTTGTAAATATTCGCTGCAAACTTCTGTATTGGGCTCTTTGTACTTTTTGCTGAAAACTTTTTATGATGATCTATTAAAGAAGAAGATTTGAAAGGGTTTCCTCCATGTGGGGTTTTTTCCTAGTCTTGGACCAATATGCTG
>APFE030527249.1:51894-76328 GCA_000404065.3 Pinus taeda
TTTTTTTTTTTCTTTCAGGAAAATTTCCATGCACATTACCAAGGAATATTACACAATTCCGGGGAATTGGGCAACTTCCCGTCTCAGTGGGTTGCGTAGTTTCGTAGAACAAGGGATGGATTGCACATTTTATAAGCTTAGTGCTAGGCTGCTATCCATGACTACAAAAATCTCAAGCTCAAGGCTGAGCTTCCATTCTGGATTCCATAGTTTCCATCATCAAGGTTGGCTTACCTTCCAATATTGCGCAGTTTCTGGAGGCAAGGTCAAGTCAAAAGGTTGCTTGTGACTCAAAAATATCAGATAAATATGAAAACAAGCAAACACAAGAACAAATTAAAAGAATAAGTCTTGATAAAATCATGAATACTTGATGATAGTAAAAGATAAGCTCCCATGCACAAAAGGGAAGGCTCCAAAATCCAAGCATAGGAAAAATTTTGGAGGGTGGTTATAGCAACTACATTAGGATGGAAAATTACATTCCATTGCACTTGTTGCCAATGAGATGCTTGGTACAACCATCTAGGTTGGGTGCATTTGAAAATTTAGGTGAATCTTTTCTGTAAACTCTATCTTGTTTACTTGAGGACATGCAAAAGTGTAGGCATGGGGGAGACGTTGGGCCACCAAATTGTCCCACTTTTCACCATCCTTAACAACCATTCTCAGTCATTTATCACACTTCTTTGCGCGTTTACCATCCATATTTTCGTGTCTCTTCGTGGACATGCCACATTAAGCTTACAAAGTTAAATGAGTTAATTATCATCATTTTCCTTTATTTTTGATGAATTATAAAGGATTATTGTTGGTTTTGTTGATGATGGTTTTCCTAGTGTTGTTCGAGTGGTTCTTATGTAGTAACAGTGATAGCCTTCGAGGTTAGCATAGTTATGTAGGTCCAGAAGAAATTATGGAACACGGGTTTCATTATTAAAGAAGTTAACATAGATTTATGTTATCTAAGTCAAAACCAAGTCAAATCCATTAGGCTACAACTCATGATCTGTAGGTCAGAAAACTCACGCCAAGAAAAGTCAGGTGACCAACTTCAGACATGATTTTTGGACAAATGAATATGAATCTAGAAAATCCACAACATGGGTTTTCCTTAGAACATCCCCAATTACTTGATTCATGATCAATTTCTCAAAGAAGTTTGTGGATTGAGATCTACTCACAATTCTTGCAGGCACATCTTTCTTGTTGTGGTCATTGATATACTGCATCCCAAACAAAGAAACTAGCTATCAATTGAGACAATTGCAACCTATTCTAAGATGATGCTATGATATATTAATCCTATGTAATCAGATGTTAAGCCATTTTCCAACTAAGATATTCCCAAAACAAGCAATAAAAATATTTTGTAGTCTGTCCATAACTGTGACACACCAAATTTGGGGAAATATATTCCAATTCACCCCCTTGTCTCTTTGTATAAAATATGGAATGAGGATAGGTTGGAGATATTATTCAAGTTAATATAAGTTAGGAGAGGGAGGCATCATCATTCTCAAACTATGCATCTTGTTACTTTATTTCCAAGCTAATGGAATCTCTGCAAGTTCATGGATTATCTATGAGTTCCTCATTTATGAGTTGTGAATCACCAACCCCCTGCCAGGGAGGAAGGTGCCTCCTCCTTAGTAGGGATCACTGTGTCAATAGAGGTAGTATAGTTAATTTATTTTCCACTTGTAGTTTATGGAATTTTACTTCTTGCTATTTCAATTCATCGCTATTATAGATTCTTGCTGATATACTAATGTTATTGTTGGTTAAGTTAGCTTGCATAGTATTTAATGTAGATTTCTCATGTGCCAGTATAGGTAGTCCTGGATCAATCCTTACTAACCGTGTGTTGCTACAAATTTAATTTTATTCTACAAGTGTGATTTTATTTCCAGTTTTTTTTGCAATGACTTATCTTTATGCAAGCAAGGGTTTGATAATGTGGTTTTTGTGGATTGATTTCCATTCTTGTAAGTGTGAAAAGTGACAAAATGTTTTCGTTTCATTGTGTGCCAATTCTTGTAGAATAAAGCCTAGCATTAGGAGTTAGCGAATGCCAGTTAGTGATTATTTCTAGCATATACTTTGCACGAGAACCTTGAAATAAAATATCTACCAGATCGACAATTTATATGTGAGAGAATGGTTGTTATTAGATAAAAAGACAATTAGTTTGCCCAAAACCTATGTTTAGTACTATAAAATTTCATGAATAAAGAGAGAAGGTAAAATCTGAACTAATAGGTTATGGACCTAATGTATGGAAGCTAGTATGCGATGGATACTATAAAGATTCACCCTCAACACAAGAACAAAAAAATGAATGCTGAGGAAAGATGTGCAATTTACTACAACCTTCACAATATGGATCTTGAGATAGTAATAGATTTAAAATCTGCAAAAGAAATATGGGATAGATTTCAGCTCATGCATGAAGGAGATACTAGTAGTAGCAGTGTAGAAAAGGAGAAGAAAAAAGAGGAAGAAGAAAAGTCCTCTCAGACAGAATGTGTTCAATCAAATGAGACATATTTTGCTAGTGTGAATATACTTAATTATAATGAGGAGAAGACAAATGAAAACCAAGCTAATCATGGCCCAGTCTTGGTTGAACTAGAAAGACATGCAACTGAATCATATACTAAAAGAAATTGTTGTAGATATGTCATGAAAGGGAGTATGAGTATCAGGAAGAAATTATCATCCTGAGGATATAGTTGGAAGAAGAAATAATATTTGTTGAGATGATGGATAGTTTCTTGAAGGAAAGGGAGATACAAGTTGAAAAATTAGAAGCATAAATTGTCTCCATGCTAAAGAAACCTGAAAATAGCAGTAAGTCAAATGCAACCAAAAAATAAAATAAAGTAGCTCCAAAAATGTCTAAAGAAGAAGGTACTTATAACATGATTAACAAGGAAACAAACAAAAACAAACAACATAACCAGAAGTAAAGAAATGAGTCAAAGAAGATGTCCTTTGCAAGAAGGTATTTTTATTTTGGAGATGAGTTTAGAAAATTTGGAAGGTCCTAAAGGAGATTCTTCGCACCTTTAAAGATGTTAAGTGTTTTTATTGCCATAAAATTGGACATGTAGTAGCATAATGTAAGAGAAATCAAATAAATACTAATAAACAAAAGGTGAAACAAAAAAATAAGCTACCTCAACCAAACAATCAAATAATATTCCCTACAAGGAGATCATCAACAATCAAGTACACAAATACTTTCTATGGCTATTGTTATTTGTGCATTGGTTTTGGAAATAAGGCTATTGATTGCAAACTGTATGCAAATACTAATATGAGTAGAAGAAGACATAAGTTCTTTCCTCCATTTTTTGGCTACAAAAGATGTTATCTATGTGACAAGCTTGGTCACATGACCAAATATTGCAAGATTCCCTGTAAGAAATATAGACAAAAGGAAGCAGTCATTCAAAGTAGACCAAACAATAAACGAGAAGGAAATGCACATAGAATAAGTCAACCCACTAAAATCTGGAAAAAGAAGAAATGGAAACATGTGACTTCAATGACAAATTGAACTCAGCATGGCATCAAGGGGAGTTTCTCAAGGAAACAAGGAAAAATATGTGACTATTAGAGCAACAACATCTTAGGGGGGGAGTATCCCCAAGAGTGTCTTGGAACAAATAACAGATATGAAGAGACTAAACTTGTACATGATGTGTGGCAGAGACATGTTTTTTTTACCCATGGTTAGCAAAATAAATGAAGAAAATTTACTTCCTCATTAGGTACATGAAAAAGAGCACCAATAACTCATTTATAACCCTCTCATTCCTTTTTATAACTCTTTTATAGTTTCAACTCTATCGACAATCAATGGGCATCGAGGTAAGTTGAAACTTGGTACATGGATGATTCAACAAAAGATAAAAGGTTACCACATCATAGATATCCTCCACAATATTTGTCATAAGAAAATTTAGCAGATTTAGGTGTTCTATATTAAAAGTTGGATGTAGACAATTTTGATACATACCTACAACTACAATAAATTCGAAAGTCTAGAGGATATAACTATATAGATAAGTTAACTGTATGCCCAAAAACCTTCCAAACTATGAAGTTATGAGCATTAATAGTTAACTTGGTTTTTGGTGACAAGCCTACTGATGTCTACTCAAGAATTTCTACTAGGGTTGATGAAATCATGCAAAGAGATGCCTTGAAAGACCTCACAACAAATATGAATGCAAAATGTGTGAGAGTATTACTTGGACATGTGGATAGGAAATTAGCGAAGAAAAATATGATGACTTTAGTTTATGGAGAGACCTATATTGGTGCTTGAAATCAAATAACGAAAGGGTTGAAAGAAAAGGGTTTGATTACGGATGAAGTATCCCTTTATAGTGAATCTTGCTATGATGCGAAAACAACTCTTATGACATTGGGTGAAATGCTTAATTCTATAAGGGGTATCATGACATGGTTAGGAGATTGTGCTAATATTATTACATTTGAAAATCAACCAATACCATAGACTACACCACTTGGATTACCAATTATACAACCTTACAGAAAATTTGGGAGACAACTGGTCAGGGCATATCTTTAGATTTTGGCACTACAACATGAAACTCATAAGGTTATGGTCAATCGACAAGAGGAAAATGCTTTACCTCCAAATTTTGTGCACTCACTTGATGGTTCTCATATGATGATGACTGCACTTATCTGCAAAGAAGCAGGCTTGAGTGTTGTAGGAGTACATGATTCATATGGACTCACACAGTTAATGTTGAGGAAATGAACCATATACTTAGGGAGAAGTTTGTCAAATTGTATAGTGCACAAATATTGGAATTTTTTCTCAAAATTTTTGAGATGTCCTTTCATCAATTAGGCTTCCCTCTGTTATTATATTAAGGTGTTACTTTGAATTGAATGAAGCCTTGAACTCACCTTACCTCTTCAATTGATTTTAAACATGGTAAAATGGCGAAAAATATGGTGGTTTCTTGGAGCTCAAAGTTTGGAGGGAAATTGTTTCGTAGTGGGGTTGCTCGAAGTGGAGGTGGTATTAGGATATATAGAGTGTGCATAATCTCATATTCACCATTTAGGCATATGGAGTTAGCCTTCATAAAGTTTGTGGGCATCAAATGTGGAAGCAACAACACTATAAATTGAATGATTGGCTCTGGTCTTCCTCGTGTTTAATTTATGTCATAAATATAGATGGTCAAGCTATGCTACAATATGTTGTAGATAATTATATTCAAATTGGAGAAAAATTGACACATGAATAATTGATATGAATTAGTATTTCTACATTTTCATCTAATTCAACCCAATTGAGCAAGTTTTGAAATTTGAATGTGCTACATCTGCCATACTTGACCACAATTATACTTGTATCATTAGGGAATCTGCAAATGTGTGGTGATATCTAGCCAAGCCACCTATTCTATCGTTACTTGTGGCTTGAGTAAAGGCAATTATGGTATACATTGAAGGATATGATTTTACAGAGTTCGAATGGAGGTTACAAGGATCGAAACGCCAAGTTTTTTGAATCTAAAGTGTCAGAGGCCTGAGGTATCAATAGAATATGTCGAGATAAGAAGTCGAAATGAAACAGATGACAATGCAAACTATATAGACTGTTACTTGATTTTCGTATGTCAAAGAAAACAATGTTGGCAAAGAATGAAAATGCATAAAATTCCATAGTTTTCATTATGCAAAAGGATGCTAAAGATACCATACAAATGATACCAAATAATGATGTGTGTCTTGAGAGATATATTAAATTAGATTATATTGTACAACTCATGAATAATTGTTTTCATAATGATAATGTCCGAGCAATACCTAAATTGCATTGGTTGAATATTAGCTATGTGTTAGTTGAATGGTGTCATTCACATCTAAATCGTTGGGACAACCTTCTTACAAAGAAACTATTTTGTTGATGTCGTTTAATTGCAATATTCGATTTCCTCAATGGTCATCACAAAGAGACCATGGTTATGTTGATCAAATTGGATTTATCCACTTGGTATGTATAGGGAATCTTGTAGCTAGAGGAGACATTGGATCACATAGGTGGAACTTGAATCATGTGACAACTATGCGACCTCTCCTTACAGTATGTGCAAATTTGTTCAACCTTCTCAACTACTTTCTCAGAAATTTCTTTAGAAGAATTTTGTCTTACAACCAAGGGTTTCTACAATATTGAACAAATGACACCACCTTTACACTTGATTTATCTCTCACTGCATTTTAAGGCCACTATGGCTCTAATACCATGTATGCAATTTTACTTATAGGATCAGTTAGTGAGAAAAAATTGCATCGATACAAACATAGAGACTACAAATAGTGAAGATTGCATTGAGAATTTAGTGGGGCTTGGAAACCAACCATATGGTCTCAGGAGAGAGGGTTTCATGAATCAATTGGTATCTCATGGGATAAATTTTGTGACAACAATAATGGATTCGAAGTTTTTAAGAATATTTTACAGTGGGATGATTCAACTACACTAGAGGCCTCTAAGATGGACAAACATAGGTATTGGGGAAAGTCAATGCCATTCCTTGTGACATTTCTTTACTTAGTATAGAATTGTATATTAATGAAACTGATTGGAACTCACATCAACAAGAAGACTGTGACTTTCCTTACCGAAATGATTCTTATTTAGAAGAAGAACACACAATATTAAACTATAAGGATGGGGCTAAAGAGGGATATCGAGGCTGCAAAAAAATATTTCTAAAGTTGAAACTCGAGAGCATAGGAAACCCACTGATAGGAGTGCACCTTACTCTGAGAATGTCGTTGTTCCCACTGGATGGCCTTATAATGGTCAAAATGCCTCAACAAATGAACCAATTTGGAAAAACCAAAGTTCTATGAAAATGATAAGGCTAATGGACTAGAATGGAAATAGACAAAATGTGACAGTAACATCTAAAGGTTGCACTCAAAATGAGGTAAATGGTACCATGGTTCATACAAGATGGGAGGAACAATTTGGTTCTGGATGTGGTGTCAAACCTAGAAGTGGGTCAGGTTGGGGAAGACATGAAAATAATGATGCAAACTCAATGAGGTGGGAACATCAAAAGGATTATGCATGGAATACTCACCCTAAATACAATGAAAATTGCTTTGTTAATGAAAATAATATGGAAACCTCTATAGGTTGGGGAAAACAAACTGAGCCAAAAAAGCATTTGTGGAGTAGGAAGATTCTCTCTATGGGAAGAGACAATCCCTCTAGCCCAGGGGAGAGGGTCTAGCCATAAACAAGACAATCTAATGTAAGTTCCCTTAGATTGAGAAAGGATAAGATCCTACCTCTTGTATCGCTAATCCTTGTCTGATGAAGTCCTTATGCCTTTCCTCCAATGATCAGCTCCTTAGTGTTAAACAAGTACCTGAAAGAATGAGACAAGAAACCAAAGCACACATGATAGCATACAAAATATTCAATCTACTTAAGAGGCTAAGGAGTCTTAAGCTACCAAATAACATATGCAATTGACATAGGAAACAAAATATCAATTGTATTATTGATAAGACAAAAAGGAAAGTACAACCTTTACCTTAGCATTGCAAGTTTGCTTCGAAGTGTCCGGGTTCCAACACCACTATTAGCATCTCATGATTCACCCTCAAAACAATGGAAATTAAAGGCTTCTTCCTCTTTGCTCCAAACCAAACACTACAAGCTTATTCTCCCTTCACACACACAAACTAGAAGACTAAGGCTCTCAAGACAACTATCAAGATTTTCAGATTATTCCAGCCCTTTCATTAGCTAGCGGAGGTTGGAAAATGAGGAGTTTATATAGCTTTGATAGAGGGTAAATGGATCCTCTTATGATGGGATAGGCCTTATCCCTTTTGGTTTGTTCCATTTTAATAGGGGAAAGGAGCCCAAACAGTCTCTCTCGGCTCTATCTTGCTCAACCATTACCAAACTTCTGTTCATGAAGCTTCTAGACCTGGAAGCTTCAACTCCATTTTTAAAAACTTGCAAAAGAGGGTCGGTGTGGGTCATGAATGGATTACCATCACTGTTCGGCACTAGGCCCAGTGTTAGACTCTGCAAATCAACACAGGGAAGAAATTGAGTGCTAGCGCCAGTCTTGAAAACTGAGTTTGAAGTAACATTCTTGGGAAATGATGTAGAAGGGAAATTTTATACAGATGAAGGGGGATGTAAGGACATGTTATTCATGATAGGGAAACACATTAGGGTCATTGTAGAGGTCCCCTAGGATTGAGGAACAAGGAGTACTGGGGTAGTGAAAAAATGTTGTCTAACAGATGCCCCCTAAAGCATGAAGGTCAGACAAGAGTGACGGGTGAAATGCTTTAAGAGTAGATGCATGGAACTGGAGACCGCCGTCGGAAAACCTGCAAGCAAGCATAGGTACATATACATCACTGAAATCTCTGATACATGAATCGTGGTATGGACACAACCATCTAGAACAAGATCATGTAAATGGATCCAAGGTATGGGTGCAACCATCCTGTAAGAAGGATCATATCAAACCCAAGGTCTGGTCCCAACCATCTAATAATGAGAAGGATCACATATAACAAACTCATGGTATGGTCGCAGCCATCCATCTGAAAGAGACATGTATGTAAGCATGATCATGTCACATTGCTCTGCAACCTGGACTTGTGTAATTTGAGCCTAGGGTCATGTGCTCCAACACGACCTGATCAAAGTACAAATTATAGCATGCGAATATATGTGTTGACATCAAACATGCTAGAAAATCACTTGATTACTAGTGAATGATGTGAAATGTTAACAAGCATGAGATAAAACACCAATAATGACAATGGCTGTCAAGGTACCAAGAGCACAATTCACAGAGTTGAATAAGGAACTGAAGTCGAACACCTGTGAAGTCACTTGATCGAAAGCCAATAATCAAAACTTGTCATCGAGTGCAAATAACTTGCCATTAGGGAATGCAAACTCTAAGATACTGGAAGGGAGTCTCTTGGCCAACTTCCCAGATAATGAGCTGAAGTCAAAAGGAAGTGACCTTATCGATGGAGGGCCATGATGTATCCCACATCATCGACACGAGACAAGGGATGCAATGATTATGAATGATACAGAGAATTATGAATGAGTGTAAACTATAAAAGGATTAAGTCTTGAACATATCAATGACACGACTACGGATTTTGGCAGCTTTTGGATCCATAGGATCAGAGGTCATGATGATGTGGCAGAGATCAGATGGAAAGGAAAAACATGATGGCCCAAACCTAGGAAGGTCAATGATGAAGTGGGGATATCCCAACCCGACAAAAAGCATAAGAGTGTCATGTTCAAGAGTGACAAGCTACCGACACAACTAGTAACAATTTTCCATTTCCCCCCACCATTTTTGGCAGGTACCCCAATTATTTTTTATCACAAGCTTGAAGGGGATAACATATGCATGTAATATAAGTCCATCCTTCAGATAGATCTGACCTAGTAAGATTAACGATCCCTAAAAACCCTAAAATAGAGAGAAAAGCTTATAAAAATGGAAAAAGTAAAACATTTTTACCATTTATTGCATTTACCTCATTTGGAGAAAATTTTACCTACTTGTTCCCTAAATCTTCAGGAGTGGATTTCTGTGGATCTAGGAGGCCGATCGTCGATCCGTTTGTTGCAGGTAAGAGTCGAGGCCCTAATATTTTCATTAATACTTGTTTTCAATCATTTAACCGTCTTTTCAAGGTTTTGAGGGATTTTTGGCAAAAATAGTTTTCCCTCGATCGATTCGGGTTCCAGACACGAGACTGCACCGATTGGGGGTTTTTAACATGGGGACTCGCGTCGTCAATGCACCTATTTTAAAAACAGTCGCATTGGCACAACGAACTGAATTTTTCCAATTTTCACCCAATTTTATTGCTTCAAATCAGATTTTTCTGTTGCAAAAACTTATGTTAAGTCAAATGTGGGTTTTTTGTAGGCAAATCAGAGAAAAAAAGATGGTGATTGATTGGAAAGAATGAGAGCATGAAGGAATAGACCATATGGCTTTGGAAGATCAAAACTATCTGGATGCATTGAGGAATTGTGGGCTCCTACGGGCTCAACTTGAGCTACTACAATACCTAATCATTCTATGGGACATTTGACAAGAGGTATTTTTGATCCATGACCAAGAGCTGGAGTTGGAGACTTCAGACATCTATTTCATTACTAGGCTATCCTGCAGAGGGAAACCAGTCCAATTATATGGAGGTAGGCCTATTGGGGTAAGTGTAAACATGATTCTTTCCCAACATTGCCCAGGACCCTTGAAATTTACAAGCGACAAGATCAACATCATGACCATAAACGATCTTGTATTGAAGGTAATACTCTTAACCATCAATCGAGTGGTTGGGGCTCAAGCACTACACGAGTCTAACAAATATAAGTTCCATGATGCAGTGGATTGCTTAGCACCCACTCTCTTCAATTAGGCAGAGGCCATTAAGGTAAACATGAAACGAAAATTATCCAAATGCAAAGCCATGAACTTAAGGCAATTCAGATATGGCTCTGTCTTAGTGACCTTCTTCTTGGAACGGATCCCACTGTTCAACTACCAGATGGTGGAGGTGAATCCTCCAGTACCATGAGATCCACAGATGGTCCGATGGAGAGAGCTGATGCCCAGATATGGAGGGGGCCAGTAGATATCCTACAGGCCTTCCTTCTTCGTATGGCTTAGATGGCAGTTAATTGTGGTAGAGGATTGGCCGTACAACAGGACTGACTTCTGCGGTGATCTTGACATACCACTCCCAGAGGGAGAAAACTATAATGATGGAGGTGAGAAAAATAATTTTTCTTTTTGGTTTTTTATTGTTTTTGCATATATGTATTGTGACATCTTGATTTTGTAACTGCAGATGTTGGGTTGAAGAGGCCAACAGGGATGTCCCACATAGCTAGACGTGTGACTTAATAGTTCGAGGTCACTCCTTATCAGGAAGGAGTGGACAACGAAGAGGAGATTTCCCGAAATCTAGAGGGCCTAACTAGAGGAATCCCAGAGTATGCACGAATTGAGGACATTCCTTGCTATTATTAGAGGCACATAGTGGGAGTGTCAGATCGGATTTGATAATTACTGATTCATGTTGTGCGAGTAGTGTTGGGTTGTGTTATATTCTTTCCATGACTAGCCTCCTCAGTTAATTGGGGGGTTAGAGGGGGGGATGGAGCCCCCCCTTCATTGCGCTGACTGCACAGTGGGGGGGTCACAGGGTTTTTGAGGGGGGTGGTTAGCCCCCCTCTATGGGGTATGGGCCAGCGCCCCAAGGTTTTTTTTTTGGACCCTATATTAGGTTGGGTACACCTACCTATGGTTTTGTGCATGGTTTTGGACGTGATGATTTTCGGTCCATGGTTTTGGACGCGATGATTTTCGGTCCATGGTTTTGGATGCTTCGACATGTATAAATATGTATTGTAACATTGAAAGGAACATAATCAAAAATCAAGCTGGTAGTCCCAGTTTTGGGATCTAGGGGAAAATCTCTGTGTATATGTGTTTTATGTGTTATTCTCTCACATTTTTTATTTTCTATTCTTAGAATTTGTATGCAAGTAATTTTTGTACGGGGTTAAAACCTATATTTGGTATCAAAGCTGTTTTGGCTTCAAGGGGACGCCTTTGTTGCTAAGGGGTTTCGCTTAGGCCTGTGGTAGAATTTGTTCAGTGGGAGATTTGTGGGATCAATTTTGGTGGTGAAAGAAGATGGCGAGTAGTGGAAAGAGAAAGATCGAGAAATTTAATGGTTAGATTTTTGAGTTATGAAAACTCAAGATGGAGGATTTGTTGGTGGATAAAGATCAGTGGATTGTGGTAGATTCAAGTACTAAACCAACAAGAGTGTCTGATGAAGAATGGAAGAAGTTAGATCAGAAGGCAAAGAACACAATAAGATTGTGTGTCTCAGATTCAGTATTGTTGAATGTATCAGGGGAATCTACGGTTAAGGCTTTGTAGGACAAGTTAGGGATTTTGTACCAATCTAAGTCTCTCATGAATAAACTGTTCCTACAGAAAAAGTTGTATAACCTGAGGATGAAAGATGGAGACTCGGTGACAGAGCATATGAATGCATTTAATACTGTGGTAAGTCATTTATTATCTGTTGATATTAAAATTTTAGATGAAGATAAATGCATTAGTTTGTTGTGTTCTCTACCAGATTCGTGGGATAGTATGGTTATTGCAATAGGTAACAATACAACTGCCTTGGAGTTTGATGAAATAGTATCATCCTTGATGAAGGAGGAGATGAGACAGAAAAATATGGAGAGCCATAATGGTGATGCCTTGTCTATACAAGGACGGTCCCAGAACATAAACAAAAATAAGTCATCGAGTGGGAGATCTAAATATCCAGGAAAACTTGTATAGGTGGTGTGCTAGAAATGTGGAAAGGAAGGGCACTAAAAAAGGGACTGTAAATCTAAATCTTGTGACAAAGGAAAGGGATCTGATGATGCTCCTTCTGCAGAGGTGAAAACCACCTCAGATGAAGGTGGGGATGTGTACTTCGCTTCTTCAAGTACACATGTAGATCATGAGGTGTGGTTGATTGACTTAGGTGCATCCTTTCACTTCACTCCCCAAAGAGAGCAGTTCTGTGAGTATGAGAAATATTATGGTGGTGATGTCTTCTTTGGGGATGAAAAGAAGGCTAGAATCATTGGTTGTGGAAAATTAAAGTTGAAGTTGCAAGGTGGAAGGGTTAGAACACTTCAAGGTGTTGTGCATATTCCTGCATTGGCCAAAAATTTGATTTTCGTAAGCAAGCTAGATGATGTAGGTACAAAAACAGTGTTCAAGAAGGATACCTGCAAGATGGTTCAGGGATCACTGGTATTGCAGGGAGTTTAGATTGGAACTCTAGACAAGCTGCAAGGTAGCACTGTTGTTAACGGGTGCAACAGTTCTGTGGTTCCTGAAAGTGGAGCAGAAAATCTAGTGGTCTTTGGAGAGAAGACCATGTTGTGGCATCAAAGGCTTGGACATATTGGAGAGAATGGCCTTCGAATACTTCATGGTAAAGGTATGGCAGAAGGTATGAGTAATAGCTCTCTGAATTTTGATTTTTGTGAAAATTGTGTATATGGGAAGCATAATCAGGTGAGTTTCCCCTCTAGTGGTAAGAGGGAGAAACATATATTAGAACTTGTGCATAATGATGTGTTTGGATCTGTGAAGGTTCCATCACTGGGTAAGTCTGTGTACTATGTATCATTTATAGATGACTTCTCAAGGAATACATGGATATATTTCCTTAAGAAGAAATATGAAGTCTTTGACAGGTTTAAAGAATTTAAGGCTCTGGTGGAAAACAAGACAAAGTAGAAGATAAAGGTGTTGAGGACAGATAACGGTGGAGAGTTTTGCATTAAGAAATTTGAATAATTCTGTAAGAAGTGTGGTATAGCACGGCAAAAGACTACTCCATACACACCTGAGAAAAATGGAGTTGCAGAAAGAATGAACAAGACATTGATGGAAAGGGCAAGAAGCATTCTCAGTGGTACCAGGTTAGGACAATAATTCTGGCAGAGGCGATGGAGACAACCTGTTACCTAGTCAATAGATCACCTTCATCAGTGTTGGAGGATAAGACTCCACAAGAGGTATGGACTGGTAAGAAACCCTCTCTTTCACATTTGAGGGTATTTGGATGTGATGCATATGTACATGTTCCAAAGGAGAAAAGAACCAAGTTGGATAGCAAATCTGAAAAGTGCATCTTTATTGGGTATAAGGATGGTTTAAAGGGTTATAAGCTTTGGAACCTGGTAACAAGGAAGCTTGTGTACAACCGAGATATGGTGTTCAGAGAGGTGAAAGATGTTATTAAACATGAATTCCAACCAAAGGAACCTGAGAAGATAGAGTTTGAGCTTAAGGAGGAACAATCAGACTATACAACAGAGGAGGAATCAGAAGATGAAGAGCCTTTTTCTTTCCATGTTTCCCCTCCGTACAAACTTTGGGTGTGAGAAGATCAGTTCGAGAAAGAAGGTAGTCGGAAAGGTATAGTCCATCTGTTTTTTGTTCAAATTTTGTTTTATCTATTATTGATGATGATCCTAGAACTGTGAAGGAAGCAGTAGATTCAAAGGATGGAAAACTTTGGAAAGAAGCCATGGTTGATGAAATGGCATATTTGCACAAATATAAGGCTTGGGATCTAGTGGAGTTGCCACCTGGACGGAAACTCTTTGGCAACAAATGGGTGTTTAAGAAGAAGACAAATGCAAAAGGAAAGGTGGAGAAATACAAAGCTCGGTTGGTAGAAAAAGGTTATTACTAGGTGCCAGGAATTGATTTTGGTGATATTTTTTCCCCTGTTGCCAAGTTATCTTTTATTAGATTACTTTTATCTATTGCTGCTGCTTTTGATTTTGAAGTAGAACATCTGGATGTGAAGACAACATTTCTTCATAGGGATCTAGAAGAGGAGATCTACATGAAGCAACCTGAAGGTTTTGCGATGAATGGTAAGAAAGAACTGGTATGCAAGTTAAATAAGTTTCTATATGGGTTAAAATAGTCACCAAGGATTTGGTATCAGAAATTTTATACATTTATACGGGGATTTGGCTCCACTAGAAGCAAAGCAGATCACTATGTGTATTTTAAATTAATTGGTGACTGTGTTATTTATCTGGTCTTGTGTGTGGATGATATGTTGCTGGTTGGAAATGATAAAGAAATTATCCAGGATTTGAAGACCCAATTATCCTCCAAATTCGACATGAAAGATCTTGGTGATGCAAACTATTTTTTGGGCATGGAAATTAAAAGAGATCGGACAAAGAGAAAGCTCTAGTTAAACCAGAAGAAGTATGCCGAGACAGTACTGTAGAGGTTTAATATGTAGGATAGTAAACCAGTGAAGGTTCCTATTCCTGTAGGTGTAAATTTATTTTCCGAACAGTGTCCCAAGACACAAGAAGAGGAAGAGGACATGTCCCATGTTCCATATGCAAGTGCAGTTGGTAGCCTGAAGTATGCAATGGTCTGTACTAGACTAAACATTGCACATGCAGTGGGAGTATTGAGCAAGTTTATGTCAAAACTAGGGAAGGAGCATTGGACAACAATGAAGCAGGTTTTTAGGTATTTATGTGGCACTAGTGATTATGGTTTGTGCTACCAAGGAATACTAGGATTGGACAAAGTGTTGGATATTCATGGCTTTGTTGATTCAGACTGGGTTAGAGATTTTGATTAGAGAAGATCTACAAGTGGGTATGTGTTTAACCTATTTGGAGGTGCAGTCAGTTGGATGAGTAAGAAACAACCTGTAGTGGCACTATCAACTACAAAGGCAGAATACATGGAAGCCACTCATGCAAGCAAGGAAGCAGTTTGGTTGCAAAGATTATGTTCAAGTATGGGGTTAGTACAAGGAGATATAAGGATAGACTGTGATAGCCAAAGTGCATTTTTCTTAGCAAAAAACCCTTCTTATCATTCGAAGACAAAGCACATTGATGTCCAGTATCACTTTGTGAGGGATATGATAGAAGACAAAAAGGTGTTTCTGGTAAAGGTGGACACTTTGAAGAATACTACAGATGCATTGACAAAATATGTGAGCTTTGAGAATTTCTCTTGGTGTAGAGAAACAATGGGCGTTTTAGGGCTGGATCGATGACTAAGATCTCCTGTGGCCCCCTGTGGAAAGAAAACAACAACTGGGAGAATGTTGGGTTGTGTTATATTATTTCCTTAGCCTCCCTAGTTAACTAGGGGTTAGAGGCCCCCTCCCCCTCATTGGGGCGACTACATAACAAGGGGTTTGAGGGGGGTGGTTAGCCCCCCTCTATGGGTCCGGGGTAGTGCCTCGAGGAATTTTTTTTTGGACCCTATATTAGGTTGGGCAGACCTACCTATGGTTTTGTGCATGGCTTTTGCACATGGTTTTGGATGTGTTGGTTTTTGATCCATGGTTTTGGACACGGTGGTTTTCATTCCAGGGTATTGGATGCTTTGGTATGTATAAATATGTATTGTAACATTCAAAGGAACACAATAAAAAATCAAGCTGGTAGTCCCGGTTTTGGGATCCAAGGGAAAAGCTCTGTGTATATGTGTTTTATGTGTTATGCTCTTGCATTATTTATTTTCTATTCTTAGAATTCATATGCAGGTAATTTCTGTACAGGGTTAAAACCTACAAGCAGCAGCATGTTATCATGATCACCACACAAAGTAGTCCATAGTTTAGCATTTACAGTTTTGAGGTTTGCAAGCCATAGATGTATTCAAAACACATATGTTGTTTTTTGGATGTTGATGTATCACACTCAAACATTATCGACATGTATATATATATATATAATATATAATAATATATATATTATATTATATATATATATGCTAATATTTCCTGTTTATTATGATACAATTTTTTTTATTTTTTTTTATTTTACATATTACGCAAATGTCTATCTAAAACATAATTAGCCAATGCATATTTTAATGTGTTCCAATAGACCAATATGCAAATACATTCTCAATATCTAAGGGTTTCTGACAGAATATTGCCCATTGAGCTGAAGAACAACAAGTTGCGAATCAAGGTTAACAAACACTTCTCGAATATCAACAACAATGGTCTCTAACAAGATTTCGATAACTCTGCTATATTCAACAATATTATTAGTTGTTTGACCCAAAAAAATACCTTGAAGATCAATCAAATCACCATGAGGGGCATAAACAGCCCATGTAGCAGATGATAGATTTCGGGTACTACGGCAAGCACCATCAACGAAACCGATGTAAGGAGTCACAAACATCTGCAAAGCAGGTGAAGACATAATAAGCAAGAAAGCTGCTTGAAAAAACACACCAAACCAAACTACACAAAAATAAACACACTTATGTACACAAGTAACCATGCAAGATGACTCACGCATAATACTTTTTGAGATACAACCCATTGTGGGGCTTGCTCAAAGGGTTACCCTCATAATTAGTTAGCTCATATGCCCCTTTTTTTAATACACACTTTAAAATATAGGGCCCATGCCACATGGGTTTGAATTTACCTGCCCCTATCTTATCGTTAGCTTGGTCGTACAACAAGATAAAATCAACCTCAGAAAAAGCACGAGGAGAGACCGACTGATCAAAATGGGATTTAAATCACTTTTTCTAAGCTTCAATGACTAAAGTAGCAAGACAACGGGTTTCATCCAGTCGTTCCAAATATAGAAGACATTCTTCTTGACGTGAGGTTTCAGTGAGTAGTTTGACAAGCTGGAAAGGTGTGAATCCAGTTGCGTCTTTAGTCGAGGTTCGGTAGGCCCACAGAGATGAAAAGAGCATGAGATGCCTATTGGATTTGTGCATCCCAATGGTGCACTGAAGATTAGTAACTAAAAATTTTTTCACTGCTTCAACTTGGCCATTGGCCTAAGGGTAATACGGAGTTGAGCTGTCGTGGCGCAAGCCCAATTTCAAAGTCAACTCAACCATCATATAATCGCAAAAATGGGATCCATGGTTAGTGACAATGGCTTGAGGCACTCAAAATATGGAAATCACATGATTGAATATAAGTTGTGCCTCTATTTTACCATCAGTTGAATACATAGGCATTGCTTCGGCCCACTTGGTGAAGTAATCCATGTAAACGATAAAATAATCATGCCCCCAGGTAGAATCAGGGTTACATGTCATAAAATCAATGCCCCATTTGGAAAAGGGACCAACGGTAATAACGGGGTGAAGGAGAGATGGCGGGGTGCGCATTTTTCGGTGATAAATATAGCACTCGTGGAATTTACGGCCAATAAGAATGTAATCCTTAAAAATGGCTGGCCAAAAGTAACCAGTGCAGAGGATCTTTTGAGTAGTAGCATAGCTAGATAAATGACTTCCACATGTGCCAGAATGGCAGTCATTTAAGACTCTTTCAGGCTCATCGAGAGTCATCGATGAAGAATTGAATCAACACCAATGTAGTATAAAGTATCCCCAATGATGTGGTAAGGTTGGGATTGATGCCAAATGCATCGGTGATCATCCTTAGACAACACAGACCAGAAAGTAGAAGTTTGGAGATACATGATGATATCAATGTACCAAGGATCAAGAGTGCTAATTATAAAGAGAGTCTCATCAAGTAACTGCTCATCAACACTAATAGGGAGAGAGACAGAGGGAAAGGACAAAATTAACTCAACAAATAAAAGTGATTTCTTCAATTTGGCAGTAGTGAACACCAAATCGAATTCCTGGAGGATGACAATCCACTTGGAATATTTTCCCCCAAGCAACTCACAAGTCAGAATATAAGTCATGGGGTTGCAATCAAAATTCATGGTTGTAGTGTGGAGGAGAATATAATGCCAAAAGCATTGAAAAACCTAAACAACAGCCAAAGCCAACTTATCTACATGAGCATAATGGGTCTCAACATCGAGAAGATTGAGACTAAGGTAATAAATGACATATTCATGAACTTCGTTGTCATCTTGTACTAGAACCATAGCAATAGTGCTAGAAGCTTCAGCTAGAGAGAGGAAATAATCTTGATGATAGTTCAAACGGTGCAATAAAGGAGCATTAATGAGGACAACTTTCAAGTCATCAAAAGACTTTTGGGTAGTCTCATCCCAATGAAATAGAGTTCCTTGCTTAAGCAATTGAGTGAATCCTGAAACTAGCTTAACATAGTTAGGCACAAAGTGACGAAGGAAATTCACTTTCCCTTGCAGACTCTGTAATTGATGCAACGAAGAATGAGGAGGTAGATTAACAATAGAATCAACTTTGAGAGGATCAAGACGAATACCATCCTTTGAAACAATAAAAACTATGAGTCGTCTAGACTCAACGCAGAAGACACACTTATGCGGATTAAGTCGAATGTTATAGTGTCTACAACGAATAAATATTTGTCGAAGATGATCGGGATGGTCATGACGCTTACATGAATTAGCAAGAAAATCATCCAAATAAGGCTAAACCATGTTTTTGATGTCATGAAAAGCATAAGACATCACCCATTGGAAAGTAGCCCCATCATTCTTAAGGCCAAAAGGGAGATTTTTATATGAAACATTCTTCCACGGATAGATAAAGGCAGTCTTGTGTTGATCAGCAGGTGCAAGGTTTATCTAGTTATAACCAGAGAAACTATCCATAAAGGAGAAAACATCACTCCCAACACATTCATCTATGATCTAGTCTATAAAAGGAGTGGGATAATTTTCCTTCGCACTGGCACGATTAATGTCATGGTAATCAACATAGACCCGAATGGTGCCTTGCTTCTTAGTCACCGATAGAATATTGGACACCCAATCCGTCAGAGGAATAGGATAAATAAATCCAACTTTAAGAAGTTTTTCAACTTCCTCCTTAATGGCGGCAACTTTTCTAGGGTGCATAGGACAAAGTTGTTGGTGAACGAGCTTTACGTTAGGATAAGTCGGAATTTCGTCCACAACTATACTTAGGTCAATGTCATGCATTTCTTCATACAACCATGCAAAAAACTCCTGAAACTCTTGAAAAAGATGAGTATAAAGATTGATCTCACCAAGAGAACAAGTTACCCCAATATGAAAATTTTCAACAATACCTGACTTAACAGAAATGTCAATAGGCATCTGTTGGGAACAGGATCCCCCAAGGATAGTTTTGGGGCTAAAAGCCCATGTTTTGGGTCAATTTTGTAATAAAGTAGTAAAGTCTCGACATTTCGTGGTTGCGAAGAGCGAAGGTGTCAAGATTCATAAAGGGTCATCCACCCTTATTTTGTAAAGTGTAAAGTCGGCTGTAAAGATGCACCCATGGTCCACGGACCATGGGATTGTATAAAAAGGAGCTAAGTAATCTCTAAGTAGTGAAAATTCTTTTAGTGGAGAATGGAGTGAAGAGTCTTGATAGTGAAGTCTAAGTGTTTTGGGTCTTAGCGTAGATAGAGGCTTTGCAGCTAAGTGTGTAGAGGCCTAGGGTAGAAGTCTGCAGATGAATGCGTGGACACCTCAAGCTATGTGCACAGGGCGGTTAGAGTCTATAATAAACTGAAGATATCAATAAAGAGAATTATTCTACAGATTTTGTGTATTTATGTCTTACTTCTGCATTTGTTTATAGTATGTTTTGGGTTTAATTTACAATGTTCATGTCATGCGTGAATGTATGTGACTGTATTAGTTAATCGAACACAAGTAAGAATATCTGTTTACGCGACGTTAACTATGATTGTTTAGTAAGATAAATAAAACACTTAAGATAACTTGGGAACTTGTACAATACGCTGTCATAGTAGCGTGAAAGTACCTGGATTGTGTGTTAGGGCTACATAAAGGTCAATTGTACACCTTCGCAGCAGTACTGAAGGGTGAAATAAAGGGCTAGACTAACATAGCCCAAAAGCTTAGTGACCTACGTGAAAGCAGGGACAAATGGTATAAACCGACATCATGACCATCTCAGGGTGCAGAAACTTGGTTCCAACATCCCCCCATGTTGCTTTGGGTGAGAATTAGTTCAGCGCTCTGCGGGCTTATGTCAAAAGGGCTAGTGGTGTAGGAATTTGTTTGACTAACTAATGTTGAACCTGGGTTAGGCCCCATACAACCAACAACATCGTTTGGGTAATATCACCCATGTTCCCTTCCGATCAAACTTCATGGGTCATGATAGGTGTCTCAAGTGGTTGGGTTAGGAAACGAGAAGAGAACTTCTCAAGACAGGTAGACATGGCTCCCTGGATAGGTAAGAGAATAGAAAGGCCATACCCTCCTAACTTGCCTATACCGAAAAATGGAATGTTAATACACACAATTACTGTACGGAGCACACGTTCCTACCTTGATCAAATGGATGCTACGATGATGCATTGGGGATCATGCGCCTTACACATAGTGCTAGTCAGATAGTGCTGGTAGTGGGTGGTGTCAGAGATTGATTGCCCACATCCTTTAAGAGGGGTGGCGGAGAACAACAACCATCTATCAAGAGGGGAAGTAAACGGAAAAAGCCACAGTACTTGCCTTAAGAACGAGGAACGATGATGAGTATCATTCCAAGGTGCTTCCTCAAGAGACATAATTTCCATGATACTTTCGTGAGAAGGAAACATCTCGATTAAGGGATAAGAAGAATCTGAAGAACCAAGCCAAGGGGATTGAGAATACGTGTCAAGAGATGTACCCAAAGCAGTGTGATCATTAGATACCAAGGCCGAAGCTAAACAATCTCCACATAATTAATCTCGGCAGGGCTTAATGGCATGACATCACCCCATGCATCAACTTGATCAGGAGGAGGAATGATCCAAGGATCAAAATTAACCAATATCATGTTGACTGAGGCAACATGCAGAGGTGGGAGAGGATTTCCAGCCCCCACACTCTCATATGGAACACTGGCATGCTTCACGTAAGGAACATTTCCATCTGAGGAAGAAGAGGCAAAGAAAGACAACTGGTCGATCGTGACAATTTTCCCTTGATGAGGAAATCAGAGCATACAGAACATAGAGGAGGCTACAACATGCATGGCATGGGTCCAACTCTGCCCAAGTAGAAGATTATAGTTAATATTTTCATCAACAATTTCTACTTCGACATTAACTGTCTTGCCTTCCAAGGTAATGGCAAGATTAGGAAGGACATTGAATGGTCAAGAATTGCGTCCATCAAAGGCTTCCAACGTGTTAGGTGATTGGTTCAAGGTAGGAGAATACATTTCCTTCCAACAAGACATAGACATGATGTAGGTAGAAGCACCTTCATCAATCGCAATCCTGTGAATTTTCTTTTCATTAATGATTGCTTGAAAGAGAAAGACAATTTGATGAGGTAAGCGCGAAACATGGTTTTGTAGATCAAAGCAAATGAGATTGGAATCAGATGGATCAACACCTTCAATGGCCAAAGTAATTCCTTTCACTGAGAGGGACAACTTTGAAGGACCTCGAGAGCAAACATAGCTGATGGTGCTTGAGCTAAGTCCTCAACAATATTGTAGTGTTGAGCAACTCGATCATTTGGATTATACGAGGACTTTCATAGCATAGCTAGAGAGGTTTGTCAGATAGCAGAATCAACATTAGGTCACTCTATATGGAGAGGACTGGAGGTCGATGAGATATAGGGGGAAGGGATACTTTCTTTCTCTTTCCCTGCCGCAAGGGTTTGATAATATTTAGATCTGGTAGCCACATTTTATAGGCGTGTTCATCATAAACACTTGGGAACCTGAGGGAGTGGAAGACTAAGTCTGGTCTAACATGTGGGTCTATTGGGATGGAAAGGGTTATTTTAAGACAATCGGGGTCCCTTTAAGAAAGAGACTAACATCAGATTGTCAAGGAAAATATTTAGTGTAATGATCCTCATCACAAATGAGGCATGGATACTTCAGCGTTCTTTGAGAAGCATCGCCAATAGACAACTTAGGAGGGCCCTATTTCGGGGCATCAGCTTTGGCCTTGCCTTTGCCCTTCTTTTTACCCTTAGAGGATTTGTCTGCTATGGTAGACTGAACAACATGAACCTCAGAGGTTTTACCAGGACCAGATGAATTTCGAGAGGGATCATGGGAACTAGTGTTTGAGACCGATTTCTGCTTGGAAGAAGTTTTCGCGGGGGTCTGAGACACGGACCCAATCACTCAATCAACATGTGGTGTAATCAGAGACTTCGGTGTGTTTAGATCAGATGATGGTCTTGGAGCATCGGGTAGCATCTCATACAGTGTGCCAGATTGCGAGTAGACAAGGTCTAAATACTGGGCATGAGCAATGGCTTGCTCCTCAGTAACGCATCCACCCATAGCTATGTCATTAGAAATTTTGCTGACGAACAATTTTGGGAACCATTCTGTCAACAAATGATCAATAATTTCATACTTGATCAGGCGACATCGTCATCTCCATTCATGGATGTGATCGGAGATATGGGTTGCGATGTATTTCTTAAGTGACGTAAGAAGATAGGTGCTAGTTTGATAGTGAACTGCAGCTGGAAATGAGTGAGGAAAGCCATAACGAGAGTGTTAAAGTCACTATAGGTACCTCGAGGCAATTCGATGTACCATTTCACTGCAATGCCTGTGAGAGTTCTTTGAAAAAGTCGTAGGCGGATATAATCATCAACATACGAATTGGAGGAGCACCAGAGGTGATATGTCATCACGTGGGCTTGTGGATCCTCCTTCACGTTTCCTTCAAATTTTGGGCAATTGCTCAGAAATTTCATTGGAACTAGAGGCCAGTAAGGTGAATGAAGGATAGGATCATTGGTGAGCCTTGAAACATCTGGCAGTTCCAACGTGGCCAAGAACAACAATTACATATTAAAAGGCATTTGGGGCCTTTGAATAGACCTGAACTGTGGAATCCCTCCTTATTGGTAATGATTTTTCCCCCATAGTGGAGATTCTATCTTGGGTAGACTTGATACCATCTTGCCATAGGCCATTGATAGGCATATGGGTTAAAAGGTTGTTGAGCCTGTTGACCTTGCACGTAAGAATTTTGAAATTGCTGACCCTAGACATATGAATTTTTCACCTGCTACTGTTGGCCGGATAAATCGATCTTGCGGACAAGGCCAATCTCCCTAGTATCAACAGATTTCTAGCAACAAGCAGGACAAGCAAATCTACCTTTCTCTAAACATACTGTGATTCATTAATAAAAACTAAAGAGTTGTTTAGACCCTACCTTAAGTCCAACGCTAGTTTGTGGCAGCCATGCTTCAACCCTCCAAAAGAGTTTCCTTTAGAGAACCTGCAATCACAAACAAGCACACGTCAAATAACACATGCATAGCTAATATAATAAATCATGTTCATCATGGTGATCAAGGAATCCATGAAATAAACCATAAAACACAGTGTATTGAGAAAAATAAACTTGATTGTATTAACTTTGAAATAGAAGAACTTTACAACCTTTGGTGCCTTGATGCTGTACAAGCTCTTTCTAGGGTCCAAACAGGAACCTCCTCTACTTTGAAAAGCCTCACTCTCTTCCAAATGAGATAAAAAAGGTATGTAATATCTCCTCTCAAGAGCTCAATTAGGAAGACTAAGTTCCAACAGCATTTCACCTCAAAAATATTCAGCTTTCAACCTCCCAAGTAACCAGCCCAATGCTTCATTTTATAGTGCAAAGGAAGGAGGTTACAGGTCCACCATTGAAGGGATAGAGTCCTCCTTCAAAGGGATAAGCTCCTCAAATCTGTTAGGATATTTCGACACGTCGGAATAGTTAAGTATAACTTGGTCTAGTATAGAGTTAGGTAAAGTGTGTTTCTTTAACATGTACATTTGTAACTTACAATCCGACGGTCACGATATGTAGTGATCTGACGGTTCATTCTC
>APFE030527249.1:108990-170955 GCA_000404065.3 Pinus taeda
GACCATAGTACTACCGATGGACGCATCGTGTACTACCATACTCCTTATGGTAGGATGACTGATATTGATCTAGGATCAATTGGAACTGACTTTGAGTCAGTAAGAGTGGTAAGAGACACTCTCTTTTGGCTGGAACTGACTTCGGGTCAATAAGAGTGGTATGAGACACTCCCATTTATCTGGGAATGACTTTGGGTCAGTAGAGAATGGTATGATACATTCTCGATCACTTCTTCTTCTTCATAGTTCAGCAGAGCAGAGAAGCGCAGAGCAGTGCATTGACAGCAGATATAGTATCGACCGGTAGATGGATTAGTAGATGGAGTTCTCCCTAGTTGAGAGGGAATGTTAAAATTGGCAAGTAGGGCCAAACTCCAAATGTTTCATCTTATTTGTGATAGATAATATTTTTCTTGGGTTCCTCTCTCTGAGAGGTGTAGGATTGATCTAAAGATCATCCAATTCCAACATGTACAAATGAAGACACAAATTTATTTATGCTATGGACAAATTGTCAAGGTTGGCGAGCAAGCAAAACAGGCATTCAAACCCCCAACTCATCCTCAACATTGCATATAAAAGGAGGAGACCTCAAGTCATTTTATCATCATCTCTCTCTCCTCTTGTGATTGGTTACATAGAACTGGGCAACTTTCTCTCACACGTGCGAAGGAATAAGGATGAATTTCGCTGACTGCATTGACCAATGTTGACTAAGCTACAGGATTGTTATTTGACTGCATTGACCTCAAGCATTGACCTGTTTTGACTACGGATTGAGGTATCTCTGTCCTAGCAAGCTGCATATTTGGGCACTTAAATCAAGGAAATGAGACCTCTCCCTTGACTAGTGTTGACTGCCCTAGCGCTGGTCGCAGGTTGACTTTCGTTAACCAATTTTTGACTGGACTCTTTGGGACTGTTTTGGGCTGATTGGGCTTGTTGTTGGAGGTCGAAGTTGACTGGGTTTGACCAAACTGATTAGAGGAATAATTCTTCCTTGTTTGACCAACATTGACTTTTCTGGTTAGTGCTTTCTTCTATTGTCATAAATTATCAGATTTGTAAATTGTACTATCTCTCTCTGCTAAACTATTGAAGAATATAAGAAGGATTGATCAAGGGTTTCCCCACATTGGGGTTTGTCCTTGGCTGGTGCCACATCTTGTGTCCTCTTGTATTGGCTTGTCTTCTACTATTTATGTTTATGTTTTATCTGCATTTTACTATCATGTTCATGTGATTTCTAAACTAGATATTGATATTGGGCTAATAAAGAAATTGAAGTAAAATTGCACTTAAGCATAGAACATACCATTGTTACCTAAAATGAACAGTATTCCATCACGAATTTAACAGTCAAATAATTATCTATCCAGAATATTAATAGACAACTATTGAAGGGAAATTTTTTTAAACAACTGCTTAAAGATGAAAGATAAATAGTATAACACATAAGGAGATAACGATAGCTAGAACGCATACCACAGGAATCTCTGAAATAGCTAAAGCACACATAGCACTAAAAATTAAAAACAATGAACCCATGACACAATAGCCTTCTCTCATAAATTGAACCCTTTCTTCATATTGTTGTCTAGTTTAAATACAAAATTACATGATAAAAATTTGTACTAGGTTCAATGTATCCACTCAGTGGATCAAAACTAATCATAATAGGAAAAATCAATTTTTAAAACTGAAAGTAAAACTGCAACAACGATGCATTTTATCTAATATCTTTGACCTTATCGTGTCTTTTGATCCACAATATCACTTAACAAAAATTAGAAAAGTCTAGATTTAACAGAAAAAAACAAGAAACAACTAATTTCCAAGATTAAGCAGCATTTGTGCAGTGGGATACAGTATGATGTGGCTACAGGCTTTGACTGTCGAGATGGGCTGAGAATGATGGTGACCAAGTTTCTAAGCTAGAGTAAGGCCCCACATGTGTCTTTTTCCATGCATGCATCTTCCAAAACCTGCCTAATCAGTGATTTCCTAGCAATACGGAGCAGTTGTGTTGCAGTTAGGCAGAAAAAATCAAATTTCCTATGTATGGCTATTTTTCCCGCTCCAACATACTAAAGTGCTTTATAATCCATTGCCACTGCTTTATGCCTCCAGTAAATAGTATACTCCACCAAAATGATACCTAGCAACATCAAAATATCTCTCAGGTCTCAGAGGGGTCCTTGGCTTCACAAAACTGGTTGCAAAACAAAGTAAATGAGCAAAATTTAAAACTAAGTACACATACTATATCTACCTCCTCATTTTCTTGCTTTCTAAAGGCTTTCTTTCTTTGTTACGAGCTACCTTTACCTCCGCCACTTGTTGGTACTGTTCTTTTTCTGGCAATTGGTGCGCTTTAGCCCTTTCCACTGGTTTGGATGGTACCTCTATAGGAATATCAACAAATAGATGACTAAATTTTTTGAGTTGTCCACAAGCCTTCGTTAATTTATGCTTTACCAGTATCAGTCTCCTCATCATGATCATATTCCTGGTGTAGTAATTCTTTACCTATCTATGTACAGGGAGGGTCCATTTCAAAACTACTTTAGCCCTTTTAATGGCCTTCAGAGCTTTAAAAACCCGGTGGTCAGCTTCCTTGAGGATCAGGGTGATGTTCTACTTGTATCTTTCATAATTTCCCTTTAACTAGTCTAGTTTTTGCTGACATCCTTCAAGTTATTCAAAGATTTTTTGGTACTCCTTCCAGTCATAAAAAGGTGGCTTCTCACTTGACTTAAAGACTTCCTTGATTTGTTCTTTCCAAGTGGTTACTTTCAATCTTTTCAATGGTTTCCTGTGCAACACTCTAGTCTCCTCCATCTCTTCTACATTAATAACATGTTTTCCCTTTTCTTGCTTTTGAGTTATTGTGTGTATGAGCTCTCTAGTCTCCTTTTCTAAGTGGAAAATCTGAAGTTGTGCTTCATTAAGAGTATCATGTAGTTGTGTTAGCTCATCCTCTGTATCCTTCTCCTGCACACCTTGTCCTTCCATATGCTCTTATGTTTGTACCTCTAGTAGTTGTGTATCTAGTAGTTGTACCCTCTAGTTCATCCACTTGCACATCTGGTTGCACATCTGGCTCTTCTAATCTGTTCTTTTGGCTCATTCACTTGCTCATTAGTTTCCTCCATTGTAGCTTTTTGGGGTGTGTCTTCAGGGATCTCAATAGTTGGTGGAGGAGTTGACTCCTCGGTTGACTGTTGTTTGCAAGATCTAGCCCTTCGCCTTGACCTCAGCCTAATTTGAAATGGTGTTGTTGGCTTCTCTTGCGCTGGTTGAGTTTTTCCCTTCCCCTTGGTCTTGGCCTTCTTATCTTTCATTATTTCTTTCAATGTTTTCTCTGCCTCAAGTTCCTTTTCTTATGCTTGTGGTGCCTCTTGATCCTCTTGTATTTATTTTGTCTTTTGTGGATTTCTTATATTTTGTGGAGACATCTATATGTGGCAGCACGCCCACATTTACTAGAAACTCATCCCATGACAGGCTCCTCTTCTCAATTTCATGTAACACTGACAATTTAATTAGGGAGAAATGGAACATGTTGGACTGATGTTTGTCTCCCTTTGCTTGCACCCTCTTTTCCATTTTCCCCAAACTCTTAAGGAGGTAATAAGGTAAATTTAAACTCCTACCAGCAAAATGCATGAAAGTCTAATGTGATACTGGTAGACTATGTTGAATCGATCTTCACATGTGAAGTATCGTTGGATAACTTGTAGGAGTTGATTGTGTTGGTCTAGAAAATAAGTTCTAGGGGAGGTGAGAGCATATTTTTTCTTAAACTGAGGCTTGACAAACTCCTTAAAATGTGCAACATCTATTTCTCTTCCCTTAAAGCAAATCTCGCCTTGTAGAGGGATTCATGTGGCCTGAGAGGTAATCTCTTCAGTCACCACAAATTCAAAATCACCTAGTTTAACCTTTTTCATCTTTGAAGCTTTGTGCAAATATATTGGCCAGTTGGGAATGATTCCCATGAGTCTGAATCTTCTCAAAAAACTAGACACGCCCTGCCTGTTCAAAAGTTGCTCTGACTGCTTGGTCTGAATTGACCATGTCTAAACTCCTGGGTTCAATGTGAACCGTGTCCCCTCCACTAGAATTACTTTGGTTGGGTGAGCTTGCCATGTGATGGTTTTCAATAACAACGCACTGCTCAAAGCACTATGGCCTACTCTTGTGGCAAACTGTGAAAGGGTGACAACATAGACAAATGTAGGGCTGAAAAGAAACAATGAGGAGCTGAGTGGAAACAGTGAGGAGCTATGCAATGTGGCTGAGTATACAATGAAAGAAAGAAAAGAGAAGGTGACAACACAGTTAGGTGGCTCGATGATATCTTGATGGCTCTTATGAAGCGCAAAGGGTCACTTCATGTGCGTTGTTGACAATCAAAATGCAATGGTCCTACCTAGAAATCTCACCCACTTTACACACATTCCAATACATGTGACTCAGCTTACTTGACCCTACACAAACAACGCAAACCCTAAATTCTCACAGTGACTTCACACTCCCTAAGATTGTATACAAGGTTTGCATAGTGGTTATGGATAAGGAGAAACATGTACCAAGGCTATAGTTGCTTTCTAAATTATTCTTTAAACAAAAATAGACAGCTAGGATATAATGCCTCATACTTCAAATCACAGCGAAGACCAATTCTGGCACAATGCGGACTTTGCAGCGAACAAGGGATGGCTATGTAGAAGTTGTGCAAAGGGTGCATAGCTTCTGATTGTGCAGCTATTAGGCAATGGAGATCCACCAGTGAACACCTTAGTTGGACTATCTTGGAATCTATAGAAACGACTTGAAGCCACCTGTAGCTCCCCTTCGCCTCTGCGTAATGAATCACTATGTCGATTTCCTCTTAGAAGGGCACGTTGTTTTGGCCAAAATGGAGGGCAAAAAATAACACAAATGAATTTGAAAACGCGCCTTGTTTACCATAGTCACATGTATAACTTTGGAAAATCATGATTATTGTTCTCATACACCCATTGTAATGATAGTTGGGGTTATGGGGATATCATAGGTAGTGCAAAAAAATGGTGGTTAGGAACTAGGGGCTTAGATGGGGTAATGATGAGAGGGGTAGTATAGTGGGGTAATGGAAGTATAATCTAATGCGATATGTAGGATGCAATGTAATGTGTAGCTAATGTGTAGGTGTATAATGAAATGCGATGGTATGTAGTATGAAGTTATGGAATAAAGCATATGAAATAGGTACTAACAAGGGTAAAATGTAAATGAAGCTTGTAATGGGAGTAATGTAGGGAAAATAGATCATTAAATCAATAGTGGTATAATGATATACCCCTACCTTAGATTACAGAACCTTACCAATGAAACAACTTGTATTTTTCATAGTTCTGACCAATGATTGACCACACCTAGATCCTTAGAACCTCATTACAAATAACTTGATGACCATGATTAACTCAGACTCTTTTATGTCCAATCTACAGGGAATTTTCTGAAACATTGATAATGACATTAGACAGTAACTTTTAGGCTATGACCACAACAGTCACATAGGCTAAATTGTTACATGAGATCTCAGGACAAATATGTTGAAATATGGCAACAAGAATATTCCAATTTAATTTTTCCTTGAATCAAATTGTGAATTAAAATCGAATTTAGTCTTAACAACTACTTGGAAATAATTAATTGATTTATTTTAAATTAATTAGTTGGAGAAATTAAAGTTAGAAGTCTTTCTGAAGTCATGCAAGAGTTATCCCTTAAATTAAGGAGATAAGATTGAGTTATACTTGAGTTGTAATTAGTTATCTCAGTTTACTGAGTTAAGTCCAGTTAAATTAGTTCCAAACTGTTTGAGGAACTAATAGTGATTTAACAATCAGTTGATGCATTAATGCACTCTACTAGTGCTACTTCAGTTAACGGAAGATTCCCTCATCAGAAACTCATGCAAGTCTATTCTAAGAAAGACCCAGTTGAGATTAATGTCAAGGACCGTGTACTTCAATTGCATGTGTTTTCTTATAAAGAAAACTCATGCATGCAGTCAAGGCATCATCCTTGAGGATTGCGCAGTTTTGGAGGAGATCATCCACTTAGTAGCAGGAGAATCATCCACAATGAACAATTCAAGGAAATAGGAACTTGGAGGGTAGACAAGAAGGCTGGAGAGAAGCAAATATTGCCTGTGAGCATCTATAAGGATTTTACTAAGAGCTGGCTAGCTGTGAGAGCCAAGGTTTTGTATAATTCCTATGCATTTCCACCATGTATGATAATACAATAGAGTGGGGTTTTTAGCTGAGGCTTTCCCCAAGTATTTTCATGTGTATCATCCCATTGATTCTTCTTCTTCTGGTTATATTGTTCAGCTCGATCTTTAAGCTTCCGCAAATTGATAGTAAAGTAGGTTATAGTATTCTGCTTTGATTTATATTATATTATCGGGTTAACCTACATCATATTTTATACATGGTATCAGACCTACGAACAGTATACTGAGAAGAGAATTCAAAGTTTGAAGTTCGGGGTTGCAGGTGAAAATCAAATTCATATCATACTTCAAGGTTCGACAATGGCATTCTATGGCTTGAGACTCGAGTATGCCTTGGAAGGTAGCTCGAATTATATAGCATGGAAAGATAGAATGGAGGTTGTATTAGAACACAATGGCTTGAAGAAATTCATTGATCAAGAAATCCCAAAGCTAGCTTCAACTAATGCACAAGAGTTCGCTGAGTGGAAGAAGTGTGTGGCGAAGGCGAGATGGATCATCCTTGAGGGAGTTCGAGACCATATTCTCTTGAGTCTCCATGGGAAGGATACTCCATTTTCAATGTGGGAGACATTGAAGGACCTCTACTAGAACAATAGTGACCAGAGGAAATTGGCGCTCAAGGATAAGCTTCGAAGAATCAAGATGGAGAAGGGCGATACTATTTCCACATATCTGAACAAGATCACCACTTGCAGAGATGAGCTTGGCAGTGTGGGAATTTGCTACTACCGATGATGATATGGTGAGCCTCGCTTTCCTCGGCCTTCCAAAGAGTTGGAATAGCTACCAGGACTCTGTGAATGGAAGGAAGAAAATGCCAAATTGGGAACGATTGTGGTCGGATTTGATGCAGAAGGAGATCAGGAGGAGCACACGAGATGGTTCTTCATCAAAGAATGATGAAGAAGAAAATATGGCCTTAGCAAGTAAGGAAAGGAAAGGAAAGGGGAAGGCTTCCCATTCCAAATCAAATTCCTCTCATGGAGGGAAGAAGGGTGACAAGTCTAAAGTGAGATTCTTTAATTTTCATGAGATGTGACATTATTCGACCAATTGACTATCGAAGAATTACAAGAAGGGATCCACAAAAGGATCGAAAGGTGAAGCATTAGCCTCTCAATTCGAAATGGGCTTTACCCTCATTACATGCATGGTGTCATCGATGGTGGGTTGTGTTTGGTATCTTGATAGTGGAGCCTCATTCCACATGACCGATGATAAATGTTTATTCAGTAACTTGGAGGAGAAAGACCTCAAGATGAGCATAGAGATGGCTGATGACAGAAAGTACAATGTTTCAGGAGTGGGCATGGTTGCTTTTCAGAGGGAGCATGGAGCTCCTCTCACGTTGACAGATGTGAAGTATGTGCTTGGACTGAAGAATAACTTGGTATCGATCGTGATGTTGGAGGACAACGGATACGATGTTGTCTTTAGTAAAGGAAAGGCGTTCTTAAGACACATAGCCATGGGTCAGACCAAGAGGATAGGGATTCAGGTGAAGAATCTCTATAACCTAGAGGTAGATGATTGTGCAGCACTAAGTACAAAAGTAGAATTGGTGCAAAGCCAAGATATTGGCGAGTTGTGGCACAGGCGGTTGGGCCATTTGCATCATGGGGCTTTGAAGATAATCCAACAGATATCTACAGGACTCCCCAAAGGTAAACTTGAGCAAGTTGACACATGCAAAGGTTGTACCTTGGGAAAGTACACAAAGTATGCCTTTCATGATTGAGACAATCAAGAAGAGGCTATCTCAGAGCGAGTTCATACTGATTTGTGTGGACCATTCTCGACGGCATCCACAACGAAGTAAAGGTATTATGTGATTTTCATTGATGATTTTTCTCATAAATGCTAGATTTATTTCATGTAGAAGAAGGATCAAACCTTCAAAAAGTTTTGTGAGTTCAAAGATTTGGTCGAGAAAGAGTCAGGGAAGAAGATCAAGGCCTTGAGAAGTGACAACGGTGGAGAATATGTCTCTAAAGAGTTTAAGGACGTCAGTGCAGCGGAAGGAATTAAATGAGAGTCGACGGCACCTCATAACCCACAACAGAATGGGGTTGTTGAGAGGAAGAACAGAACTATTGTAGGGGAAACACAGGCGATTTTGCATGACCAAGGCCTACCACTTCACTTGTGGGCTGAGGCATGCAACACAACAATCTGTTTGTAGAATAGAAGCCCGCATCACATACTTGGGATGGAGACACCAAAGGAAGCTTTCTCTAGTAAGAGACCAAATGTGGGTCACTTCAAGATCTTTGCCTCATCGATATATTTCCATGTGACAAAGGATGCACAAAAGAAGCTTAAGCCGACAATAGAGTTGGGGATACTTGTGGGGTACACTGATACACTTCATAACTATCAGGTGTACTTGCCTACCAGTTGGAGGACAGTGGTTTGCAGAGATCTCACATTTGATGAGCAGAAGGCCATGCGAGTTTCCCTTGAGAGGGAGATCCAACTACAGGCTATGGAGGAACTGTTGGTTCCTAAGGAGGAGGAGCCTCAAACTGATGCAGAGCAGCCGCAAGCAGAGGTTCCAGGAGTGGAGACATCCACTCAAGTAGAGTCTTCCAGAGATGGAAAAAAACACACAAGAGAAGCTGATAGATTGTTGGAGGATGCGAGAGAGAATGTGGGAACACCACCTTATCTGTGCAGATAGAGGAGGTCACCTGAGAGGTACATTGGATACATTGCCCTTCTTGGGGAATGTGTTGAGACTGATCCATATTCATTTGAGGAAGCAATGCAACAACCAATTTGGGTTGATGATATGGTGGAGGAATATGACTCCATAGTTCGTAACAGTGTTTGGGATGTAGTTCCGAGACTGAAGAACAAGTTAGTTGTGAGTTCCCATTGGCTTTAAAAGGTAAAGAAAGTTGTTGATGGTAGTGTGGAGAAGCATAAGGCAAGATTTGTTGCCCATGGATTTTCACAGGTCGAGGGAATTGAATATGATGAGACTTTTGCTCCTATCACAAGGTACTCATCCATCAGATCGATGTTGGCACTATCAACACAGATGGGTTGGAAGATTCATCAGATGGATGTGAAGACTACATTCTTCAATGGCAAGATTGAGGAAGAGGTGTACATAGAGCAACTAGAAGGTTTTGAGACCTTCGATCGTGAGTCGCATGTGTGTCGACTCAAGAGAGTGTTGTACGGGTTGAAGCAAGCACCTCGTGCTTGGTACACCAGGATAAACAACTACTTCACCGGGTTGGGCTTCACAAAGAGTGAAGCGGATGTGAACTTGTACCACATCATGGTGAAAGGTAAGCCGTTGATCATTGTACTTTATGTTGATGATCTCATATTGACAAGTGGTGATTATTTGGTCATGTCTTGCAAGGAGGACCTTGCAAGATAATTCGAGATGAAAGACATGGGTCTCATGCATTACTTCCTTCGAATGGAAGTGTGGCAGAAGGAAGGGGAGTTGTTTGTGTCTCAAGGAAAGTATACCAAAGAGATACTCAGGAGATTCCACATGGAGAAGTGCAAGCCCATGAAGACTCCTCTAGTAGGTAACTGGAGGAAGGAGGATGTTACTTCAGGTGAAGTAGTAGAGGCTAATGTGCACATGCATCTTGTGGGTTTGCTGATGTACTTAGTAAACACACGACCAGATTTGTGCTATGCAGTGAACCAACTAAGTCAAGTGATGGTTCAGCATACCAAGATATTTTGGAAGGAGACAAAGCATGTATTGAGATACCTCAGAGGCACATCTCAGTATGGATTATGGTACAGACAGACAGAGGGAGTGAAGCTGCAGGGCTTCACTGATGCAGATTGGGCAAGGAGTCCATCAAATCAGAAGAGCACATCAGGAGGGATTTTCAACCTTGGGTCAACTGCAATTTCATGGTACAACACAAAACAGAGGTCGGTTGCACTCAGCTTAGTAGAGGCTGAATACATGGCTGCAAGTCAAGCAGCATGTGAGGCCATCTAGATGCGGAAGATCCTAGTTGGTTTGTTTGATCAGAAGATGGATCCAACTATGATCTATTGTGATAATTAGAGATGTATCAAACTCTCTGAGAATCCACTATTTCATGATAGGTACAAGCACATCGACATCCTGTATCATCATCTCAGAGATTGAGTGGTGAGGAGGATCATGTTGCTGCAGTATATTTCGATAGAGGAGCAAGATGCTGAAATTTTGACAAAGGCATTGTCAAAGTGTAAATTCGAGTTCCATAGAGACAGGATCAAGGTGGCAGATAAACCCTTTCTTGTTGAGAGGGAGTGTTGAAATGTGGCAATAAGAATATTCCAATTTTAATTTGTCCTTGAATTAAAATTGTGAATTAAAATACAAATTTAGTCTCACCAACTACTTGATAAATAATTAATTAATTCATCTTCAGTTAATTAGTTGTAGAAATTCAAGTTAGAAGTCTTTCTGAAGTCATACAACAGTTTTCCCTTAAATTAAGGAGATTATCCCTTAATTAAGGAGAAAATATTGAGTTATATTTGAGTTGTAATTAGTTAGCTCAGTTTATTGAGTTAAGTCCAATTAAATTAGTTCCAAACTGTTTGAGGAACTAATTGTGACTTATCAGTTAGTTGATGCATGCATGCACTCAACTAGTGTATTCCATATAACTGAAGATTCTCTCATCAGTAACTCATGCATGTCTATTTTGAGAAAGACCCAGTTGAAATTAAAGACAAGGAAAATGTACTATTAGTTGCATGTGTTCTCTTATAAAGAAAACTCATGCATGCAGTCAAGGAACCATTCCTTGAGGATTGTGCAGATCTGACAGTGTGTTAGAGCAGTGTGTGAGATCAATGTTACACTTGGTAACAGGAGGATCACCCAGGAGAAACTGCGCAAGGAAATAGGAGCTTGGAGGGCAGAGGAGAAGGCTTATGAGAAGTCTATTTTTCCTGTGAGCATCTGTGAGGATTGTACTGAGAGATGGCTAGCTGTGAGAGCTAAGGCTTTGTGTAATTTTGAGATATTTCCAACTTGTATGATAATACAGATAGTGGGGTCTTTAACTGAGGCTTTCCCCTAAGTATTCTTTTGTCTTTCATGTGCATTGATTCTTCTTCTGGTTATATGTGTTCAGCTTGATCTTGCTCAAATATTTTAGGCTTTCGCAAATTGATTGTAGAAGTAGGTTAAAGTATTTTGCTTTGGTTATATTGTATTATCGGGTTAACCTACAATAGATCTACAAAGATGGATTTGTAGACAGAATTTCTACAAGTACAGGGATAGTGACAAAATGCTATGTAACAACATTTAATAATGACAACTAAGACTGGGTAGAAAGACCCTGGGCACGTTGTGGGGGCTGCTATTTTTTCTGAAGATCATGTTGATAATGGATTCAATATAACTATAGGTAGCATGGGATGGACATCATATGAGGAAGATAAATCTGCACCCATGGAGTGGGGAAATGAAAATAAATCTATTATCAATGACAATTATATGTTTCAAAGTTGATGATGAGCTTTGGAGGAATATCTCCTAGTTGTTTTTCACTATAAAATAGACCCCATTTCCATTGATGTCAAAGAGGGAGATAAGAAAAGGTAAGAAGAGACGATTCTCAATACAAAAGGGGGAGGATCACAATGTTGTTATTGATGCCAAAGAAGGAGATTATTGGCATTATTATCATTGATGGAAAAGGTTCAGTTATTGTATGCACAATTGAAGTTAAATTTGATGGCATGCTTGTGTTGATTCAAGTGTTGTTATGCTCATTATGGTATGTTGTGATATCATTTTGTGACGCTATGGTTGTTATGCTTGCAAAGTAGTAAGGTATGTTGCAAAGGGTGTTGAATCACTTGAATGGAGCTCTTTTTGTTGAAGTAAAGGAGTTATTATGTTGTTTTCATATGTTGTGTAATTGGTTGCGTATGCTTGTTATGATTTCTTGACAGAGTTGTGGTCACCATATGCTTGTTATGCTTGTTTGACAGAGGTGTGGTCACCATTTGTTTGTGAGGAGTCATTGTGATGCTAAGGTGTGTTGTGATGTTGAGGTACGTTGTAATGTGAATGAAAAATGCAAAGTTACATGGTCTTGGCATTATGTTGGTGTATTTAAACTTTACAGGTGGTTAAAATAATATTTGGGGAGCATTTATTTTGTTTTAATATTCAAAATATGAAAAGGTGTGAAATGCATTGGTGGAATGCAAAGAGGAAAGAATGCTCACTTCATATTCTTGTGTGGAATATTAACAACTAACAAAATTTATTTATAAAATATGTGATTTTGGAAGGTTGGAAATTTAGAGAGTATGTGGGAGAGTTGAGTTGTTGTGAGATCTTGTTCTTGAGTTACATGACATAAAGAGACATAGGTAAATGATTATATGTGAAGCCAATTTGAGGAGGAGAAGAAGGAAAAACAAATATGGAGGTATGAAGAACTAAAGACCAAATAAACTAACACATTGTTTCTTGTATGTATTAGGGGGTTTTAGTTTCCTTTCAGGTCGTAGCCTTAAACAGGGCAAGTTGAAGCCTTTTGAAGTTTAAGTAGGATCTTCCAAGCAAGTTGTATCTTACAGAACAAGTGTAGGTATGAGCCTCTTGTAGGTTGAAACCTACATAAAATTTATGTAAGTGGTGGTAGGAGCTTCCCAACAAGTTGTATCTTTCATAATAGCAGATACGCTGGAGCCTCCAAAAGATAATGTAATAATGGAAGTAGAAGCTTGCCTTTGCATCACAACAATAACAAATTCATGGTTTTCTCCCTTTATGGGTTTCCATTTAAATTTGGTGTCCATATGTGATTGCTTTTAGGTGCCAATTTTATGCTATGATTTACATGTTACATGTTGTTCATATGTTAAATATGATGTTCATAAAGTGTTATGATAATCATTGAATAATTCAAACAAATATTAAAAAGAAAAGAGAAAATTGTCCATAAATGCACTAAGCTAATTCACCCCCCCTCTTAGTTTAGTCATGTTTCCAATGGAGGAATAACCTAAGGTGATAATGGTTGTTTTCCTAATAGTTCTTACCCTTTAGCAAGCTTAGTTGATCCTTGCCAACTCTGCTAGTTTGAGTGGTAACATGCTCCACCATTCAATCTCTTGTATATGTGTTACTTTTATTTGTTTCATGTTATTATACATTTCTAAATTGTTATGCACACAAAAGGAATGAACACATGGTTATGGAGATCCTTTCTATGCAATTTCCGCATGGTATCAATGCTAACGAGTGTCACTTCCTAGTCCTAATCTTGGTTGTCAATGTTTCTCTAGAGAAACTTGTTCTAGTAATGTTACTTGTAGAATAAATTAGAGAACATTTGATCTTGAAGAAGGTGGCTTCGATTGTTTAAACATTTTGGCCGTGAGATTATAACTTATTGGATATTTAGCCATATAAGTGCCTTTAGAGCCTTTATTTGCCTCTAGTTGATCCTAAAGAAGGTAATTTCTCTTATGTGATGTTTTTTTAATGTGAAATTAGGAATTACTGGATATTTAGCCCTCTGAGTTCATTTGGGGCCTTTATTATCACTGATTACATGACAATTTTAAGAAATTCAACTATTTTGTGTTGATTTGGACAATATTGACCTAAAAACCCTTGATTCTAGAGAATATATTGAAAATTTTGAAGTTGGATTGTTTTGAAGGGAAAAAATTAGATACTACTTGAAAATTTACAGGTGCCATTTTTTAAAATTTTGGAATCCATTATTTATTATGCTCTCCACAATTGCAAGAAGCAGGTTCTTTAGATTCGAAGACATGATTCTAAGCCTTGTAATGTAGGTTCAAGAAAATCCTACATGAACCACATTAATGTTTCAAATAACCAAAAGTATGATGCTAACTCTAGCATGAATAATATCTCTTTTAACAAATATACAAATCAAATTAATGTAGGTGGACAACAAGACGAAGATACTCATTTTCTACTATTGACATGAGGAAATACACAAGGAAAACAAATGATGCAAAAAGGATTGAATATTCCAAGAGGGAAAATGATGAATAATAAAGATAATAATTGAACAGAAACAAGGAGGCAAAGTGTTTTTTTGCTCATTCTATCTACTAATTGATGAAGATTCATCTCGTTCTAATATTCACAGTCATACATATACTTCCTTAGTTAGGTTGGTTGATTATATTTGTAATATACTTAAAATAATAATAATGAAAATGATAGTAATAATAATAATAATAACCCAAAATGCTAAAAGTCACATATCTGAAAAGTATGTTTATTAAAATATTTTTATTAATAACCATTTAATATATACTTATATACAAAGTCACATGCTATCATAATATCTCTTAAATTGATAGAGTGTGGAATGACCCGTTAAAGAGTTTTGATAACCTAACGTTTTGGACTACAAAGTGAGTCCTTCATCAGGGGAACACTTCTTATCTTGAGAAGATATCATATAAAAGAGCTAATGATTTATACGTGTTTAGGTGAATAAACTTTTTGTAAAGATTTGTTGACATCTGTCCCATGTCACCAATAAAGTTTTCTAACCCCGAGAATTTGCCAATATTCACTTTTGGCAACATAGTTGAGGTAGTAAATAATAACCCATGACAATTGCCAATGACAGTTGGACTGTATCCTCCCAACGCCATCACCACATGTTTAGAAGACTTCGATGTCGAATTTAGCTCGTAGGCTTAACTTCATTCATAAATTGAATATATCGTCAGTTGCAAAGTTGGGGTACATATGGGTTAGTTTTATGCTTCTTATGTTGTGAAAAATATAGCTTCATCACACAACTTGATTATAGAGTATGGTATCTTCTCCAAGCGACTCTTGGAAATATTTTCAATAATTTGTAAGATGAAATTTCATTTGGACCCAGAAGTAATCGATATGCTTTGAGATCAACAATAGACTCATTGTTATTTATTTATTTATTTTTAACATTTTTGATCATTGTTGTACAAAATCATCACAAATATTCTTCAATGGATCACTTACCAAAATCTTGTGAGGTTTTTTATGTAGCCAATGGATTTTGATTATATAGGTCACAAGGAAACCAAGGAAGACTTGCTTACCAAGCAAGGTCAACCAATAATATTTACCATGGAAATACTAATAGTTGCAATAGAAAATGTCCTTGATGAAAGCAATATTGGAAAGGGAGGATTTGGCCCGAAACACAAGGTATCAACGTTTACTTTATAATATCATTCATTCTGACAATCTAGCTAGTAAATTGTTCATTATAGAACCATTGGATGTAGTATAAAGATGATATTCAAGATAAATACCTTTAATCTCTCAACGTTTTTCTCTAGGCAGACGCTGATAAGAAGTAATGGAAGAGCTATCCTTACAATATATTCAAGGAAGGAAAGAATTTCTAAATTAATTTAAGCTTGTGGGCGAAATTGACATCGAAATATTGTGAACATACTAGGCTGTTACATAAAGAGATCGGAATGGTTGTTGCTTTATGAACATTTCCCTGATAAGACCCTTGAAAAGAATCCTATTCCATGAGTGTTTTCCATTTTCTTTTGTAAATAGTCATTCTAATGTTCAAATATACCTAGTTTCGGTAATAATAATTTTGAGTATATTATCTTATATCATGCCATGCGTATATAAATGCAATTAAACACAAACATTTTTTGCAGTGGTGTGATCCGGATTGTCCACAGTTTTTTGTTCATGTGTCGACGTTTCAAACCCCAAAGGGGGTCCATCATCAACTTTCTGTCTTTCTGATTTGTCCTGATGACGGACCCCCTTTGGGGTTTGAAACGTCGACACAATGAACAAAAAACTGTGGACAATCCGGATCACACCTCAAAAAACTTCACAGAACCCTAAATCAAAAAAAACATTTTGTTTGTGCTTATGTACATCTAATTGTTATTTGTCTTATTTTTAAAATCTAGTATTGGTACGAGTGAAGTTATTGTTTAAAATAAATAGTTATATATTATATATATATATTAATATATATATTTAATATATATAAATTAAAATATTATATTCTAAAAAAAATAAAATTCTTCAAAAAAATAAAATTCTCTCTATGTGAGTGAGTTAAATTATGACTCATTCTTTAAATGGTTCAATGGCTCATGAGTTTCTTTAATAAAGTAATTTTTTGATTAGTTGTAAGTATTTTGGTGTTTATATATATTTTTTGACAGTGACAATGAGAATTTTTCATTAAGTCTATGCCCCATCATAGCTGGAAAAGAGGGCAAATTTACAACCGATCCAAAAGAGCATAGTCTTCTTGATACACATAGAAAAGATATTCAAAATTTACTTCTATACCTTTGTATCTACTATCGCTAGAACCAAAACCAAATTTTTTACTACTATAGATTCAACAAAACCGACCATAAAGAAAAATGCATTTACAAGGGACTATCATAACTTAAAAAGTGGGGTCAATATGTCAATAAACATTTTGTCTGAGGGATCTTTGAGATGCTTCTAGCTATGCTCCTATTGTCTTCAAGGGTTTGCATGTCTTGCTGACCTTCCTGTTGTCTGCGGAGAACCTCCACCTCCTCTTCCAGTAAATTGATTTTGTTTTGATGACTTTAGATTTTGGCTTACAGGTCTATTTCATGACGACACAACCAATATACCCCCTCCTCTAGCATGAAAATTCTTCATTGTTGACTAAGGAGTTTCTCATCCAACTTAGAGATTATATTTGATAGGTTGGTGATATGCTGATAGAGTTTGTTGATGTCTCCTTGCTGGGTCACTGGAGAATGAGGGCATAATTCACAGTGTAAAGGGCTAGAGTAGTCCATTGTGTACCTGTCACGAATGCTATAATGAAGACTAAAAATTACTTGAAGGAGAGAGGGGTTGCGAACTCTGACATAGAGCACACTGAGAAAATAGTAAAATTGACCAAGATACCGAGTCAAAGTGATGTCAATTTTGAATGACAATGTTGTTGGAAAAAATCCCCTCTAGAATTTTGTCAACTTCATGTTGGTTGGATCCCTAGGCGTCCACATGCGATGAGAGAAATATTAGGCATATTTGGCCACCCCAAAGAAGATAACAATCTTGATTTGAATATTGACGCCAAGAGATAGAAGCATATGGAGCCAAATAGGAGTGATCCCAGGAGAATTGGCTTCACACATGCCAGGAAATGGGATATTGATTGGGAAATCAACAGACCAAGAGATGTTGCACTTGCTTTTCAGAGGATGGTGACAGGTAGGGGATTTCAAATGGAAAACAACCCATCTTCCTTCCTCTTTTGCTAATCCGTCTAGTAGCCTACGATACAATTTATGTTTCCATTCTTTAGGACCTACTTTGTGGAGCTCAGGTCATTTTCCATTAATGTATGATCATAAGCAATATTTTCCCACGCACTAGGAGATATCACCTTATCCTTTTCTATAGAGATAATCAACACAAATTCCATCTTATTAGGCATATGGTTGAATATTTTGAGATGGTGGCATCCTTTTCCAACTCTCAACACATGTTGGACATTAATAACCTCAAGGAGGGCATGCATGAAGTCTACCACACCAAGCGAGTTTTCAAGTTGAGTGCTCCACCTGTGTATCATTCAAAATTCTCCATTTTCATATCTTTATATATATATTTGACCATCATAGTTATGAAACAATAATTTTCCACCTTATTCCTAACAACCCTAACTTTTCCTTTCTATATGAGAAGGAGAGGTTATAAGCTAAGTAGTGATAATTCATGGAATTACTCTTTATCTTGTAGAACCATTTAACTTGCATTTCCCCTCTTCTAGATGGCATGATAAATTTGCTTGCACATATTCCTCCTTATTTTTGCCTCATAGGATATGGAAAAGGGACTTTGAAAGGATAACTTCTAGAATGCCATTGATTCTGTGGAGGAAGACCTTAGGAAGATTATTCTTAAGTAAGGATCCTGAATGGAGGTAGTGAATTAAGATGAGGGAGTTGCCTACAATGAAAATGGAAGAGATTTCACACTCCTTGACCAACAAAAATCCCAAGTAAAGGGCGTACATCTCTACTAAGTTGTTCAATCTTTTTCCCAAGCCCTATGCAAACTTGAGTTCCGTATATTCATTGAAATTTATCAAAAAAACCCCCCCTACAAGCCAAACTTCTTTTGATGTCTATATTTAAGTTATATGACATGGCTAGTTAAGATTCTATGGCCATTCTTGGAGTATTACCAAAATTTATGATACAAAGAAAACAAGAGAAGAATAAAAAGGAATTTCTTATACATAGAAAACAAGAGAAAAATAAAAATAAATAATAAAAATAAAAATTGCATACAAAATAAAATCATCAACATAAATCCTTCATTGATGCTCCCATAAATCAATAAATCGTGTTGACATCGACATGTTTGATTGTAAATGCATCACTAGAAATCAGACTATCGTTAAATAGAATGAACAAAAAACCGATGCCAAAAAACACCATTCTAATACTGTCTATGTTTGGTCATTTTCAATAGAGATTGTGGTAAATATTTGCACTTTAGACTGTTAAGAGCACATATTATGACAATAAGGGCATTTGATTGAGAATCATAGTAGTAGAGTTACCCTTGCATCTACAGATAGGAAGCCAAACCATCACAACATGAACAAAAAAGTTTCAACCATCCTTAAATATCTAATGCAAGTTTTATAGTACAAACACATGCTTTTATGCACCCACCTTCACGCAATAAATTTCACACAATGAGGAATATTAACATGAGAATATCACTCTACTAGGTATTACAAGTAGTGATTACTCCTAAAGGTGAAACAAACATGTGTTTATAAGGTTTATGCACACTTAAGTTTCAAGTGTATCACAATTAAGAAAATATTTGGTTTGAGCATATCACACCTGTTATAGATTTGGGTGCAACGTGTAATCAATGAAAATAATGTTTGGTGTGATTCAATGTACTACATGGAAAAAAACGTACTATGATGTTATGTGGCATATGAAAAAGATGTTTTGTTGTGATGTGATATATTCTGCACTTGTTGTATATTTAATATTTTAATATCTTTCCATCTCTAAATAAAGCTTGATTTCTCATCTATACCATTTCTTTTTTAATTTTTTGGTTTCACTACATGATAAAAAATATTTAAGCATGGTTGAATATGTTGACTATCTTTGAACATGGTTCATTATGTTTGAAATGTGTGGATATGATTCAACATGTTTAGCGATGCATAATGATGTTTTGGCCATGGTTGATTATGTTTGATCATAATTAACCATGACTGGCAATGTTTAATGATGGTTGACTAAGGGTGACCAAGTTTACCTATGGTGTTGATTTTTAATGTACCTTGGACAAGTGGTTTCCCATGGGTTAGTCTCTACCTATGGAAAAGTGTCCTAAGTGTGACTTTATAAAGTGAAAGTGATTTTATAAGTGTTAAAGTCAATGTTAAATTATAAAGTGAAAAGTGACTAAAGGACAATGTGGGTACTTTATTTAATGGGTGAGTTAAAAAAATAGAAAGTGAGAATTAAATGCACATTTATTCTCATCCCTTGATCTAAATGAATCTGATCCATTAGATCTTAGGGTTGGGGGAAAAGAAAAGAGAGACTGCATTTCATTCTTCATGAGCAAATTGGAGAAAGGAGGTTGAGAGCCGGAGAAAAATTTTGAAGGAGAAATTTGTTGCAACAAGCTAAAAAAGCGATTTATGGGCAAAGCTACGCATGTAAATCAAGGATTAGAAGACAACAAAAGGTACAATACGAACAACATTTAATGCTGTGAGCTGCATGTTGTTTGAGAGAAGTTTTTGAATTTTATTTTTTTTGGAAAAAAGTTGTACAGTCCATATGGGACAATCCATACAATTGTATCCGTACATTATATATTTTCAACTTCAAGCGGGCACGAAAATCGAGGCAAAATGGGAACGATTTTCAAGGAGTTTTGGGCTGAAGAGATAAGTTGTATTTTGCTGTTTTGTTTTGTTTGCAAATGTATTTTTATTGAACTTGAAAGATAAATAAATTTGAATAACTCTCTAATAAGTTTTCCCTGGAGAAGATTGAAGGGGTTTTGTTTGGGTCCAAGTTGACCAAAAATCAGTTGTGTATTTTTATGTGTGTTTCTAGTCTGGTTATGTCCATATTTATTTTCAGCATGTGTTGACAATCCCATGTGTTTTAATCTGAAAATTTCATTTCCAGAATTCTATATGTTGAATGTATGTTTATGGGAAAGGGCATTTAATTGAATGGGAGTGATAAGGTGAAATTAAAACAGGGTTGGGATTGTTGGAAACTTTTTTTTAGTCATCAAATTTCAACATGGTATCATAGCTACAGGTTGAAAATTGCAGTTTGAACAACAGACAATAGTTTGGGACAACAAATAGCGGTTTGGACAACAAACTAAATTTTTGGACAACAAACTGATATTTTGGGACAATAAGGTGAAATTTCACACAGTCTGAACTTTTGGGACATCAAGGTGTGCTGGAAAGTTCATTTCTCCATTTTCTTGGTTTTGTAAATTTTGGACAACAATCATGGCCATGTTCTTAAGGATAGAGGACAGACTGGATGGGATATCCAACTATACCATTTGGAAGGACAAAATTCAAATAGTGTTTGAGGAGGCAGTAGTTTGCGACATAGTGCGGCAAGTGGTTGTACCTCCTACTGTTGCAAATGAATTTGCTGAATTCAAAAAAAATAATGCAAAGGCAAAACGGATTTTGATGGAAAGTCAAAAGGATCACGCGGTTCCTTAGGTGAGAGGAAACACATATGCATATCATATGTGGACAACTCTAACCACTCTCTATCACAGTACCAATGGGAGCAGGAAGATGGTACTCAAAGAAGAACATCGGGATGAAAAACAGGTAGTTCATTATCTTGGCAGGGTCAAACAGGTACGTGATAATTTTACTGCTATTGGTGAGACAGTTGCACCCATATAGTTAGTCAAGATAGATGTAGTGGGACTTCCTAAGTCTTGGGAGGTCTTTAGAGATGTTGTTACCTCTGGGGAGAATCTTCCCAATTGGGACAAATTTTGGGATGGTTGTGTGCAACATGAGATACATAAGACTAATAGTGGTGGGGTGAAAACAACATATGAGGAGGATGTAGCCTTGACAATCAAGGGGAAGAATAAAAGGAAGGCTAAGAAAGGGGCCTTATCAGATGGGGCTAAGGGAGAGGAGGAGGAGAAGAAGAAAGATGTTAGGTTGTGTTGTATTCTTTCCATGACTAGCCTTCCTAGTTTCCGAGGGGTTAGAGGGGGGGCAGAGCCCCCCCTTCATTCGCCGATTGCGCAACGGGGGGGTCATAGGGGGTTTGAGGGGGGCAGGTATCCCCCTTCTACGAAGTTTAGGGTAGTGGCCAGGGAATTTTTTTTTGGACCCTATATTAGGTTGGGCAGACCTACCTATGGTTTTGTGCATGGTTTTTCGCACATGGTTTTGGACGCGATGGTTTTCGGTCCATGGTATTGGATGCTTTAGCATGTATATATATTTGTTGCAACATTGAAAGGAACATAATGAAAAATCAAGCTGGTAGTCTCAGTTTTGGGATCCAGAGGAAAATCTCTGTGTATATGTGTTTTATGTGTTATGCTCTCGCATTGTTTATTTTCTGTTCTTAGAATTCGTATGCAAGTAATTTCTATACGGGGTTAAAACCTACAAAGATACAGATATGCCCAAAGTAAAATATTGGGCATGTTAGAAGATGGGACACTATGTTGCTACGTGTCCTGAGAGGAAGAACAAGGGGAAGAAGGGTATTGCAGCTTCAGCAGAGGTGGAGAAATTTCTTTACAGTTTAACCAGGACTTTGCATTTATTACTTCTACATCTAGTAGGAGTACATCATCTGATGTGTGGTACATAGATAGCGGGGCTTCCCACCATATGGAAGGCACACGGGAGTTCTTTTCAGAGCTTCTAGAGAGGGCACTTGATATTGAGATTGTACTAGGAGATGACTGCACTATGAAAGATGTTGGTGTGGGGACTGTGACCTTTGAGAGGGAGTATTTGTCTCCTTTGAAGGTCATGGACGTTTTGTATGTTTCATGGATGAAGAGGAACTTGATTTCAGTGTCTGCTATGGAGGAGAATGGGTTTGACATCACTTTCTTAGGAGCACAGGTGTTGATGCATCCTAGGGGAGCTTCCATCACTTTGGCCAAAGTGATTGGAGTCCACTATGGGAAACTATACAGGTTCAATTTTCAGCTGGCAGGAGCATTGGTGAGTAGCACATCTGGTAGCACTCACACTAGTACCACCAGCAATAGAGACTTGTGTGATTTATGGCACCAGAGGATGGCGCATATGCATCATGGAGCTTTGAGAGTACTAAGGGAGATCACTACTGGAGTTCTTGATTTCAGTGTCAAGCATTATAAGGTCTATAGAGGGTGTGCTTTGGGCAAGTACACCAAGTTACCATTCCCAGCAAGTGACAACAAATATATAGGTATACTAGACTTGATTCATACTGATGTTAGTGGTTGTATGTTTCATGTGTCTATGGGTGGTTATGAGTATTATGTTATATTCATTGATGACTACTCTAGGAGGACTTACATATATTTCCTGAAGACCAAGGGTGAGGTATTTAGTCGCTTTAAAGACTTCAAATCTCTTGTGGAAAAGAAGATAGGTATGAAGATTCGGGTCTTGAGGGTAGACAATGGTGGTGAGTACATCGATGGTGGGTTTTCTGAATTTTGTGCACATGAGGGCATTAGAAGAAATTTCATGGTTCCTTACAACCCCCAGCTGAATGGGGTGTCTAAAAGGAAGAACAAAGCTATTGTTAGGGCTACTAGAGCAATGATTCATGATCAAGGGTTGCCTTTGTTTTTGTGGGTTGAGGCCTACAATATTGATGTTTATCTTCAGAACATGAGTCCTCATAGTGTATTGGAGAATATGAATCCAGAGGAGGCTTTCACTGGAGAGAAGCCTCATGTGGCACATCTTCGTATCTTTGGATGTCTCACATATTCTTATATCCCCAAGGAGCAGAGGATGAAGCTGGAACCCATGGCTGAGAAGGGTATCTTTATGGGTTACAGTGAGACTTCGAAGGCCTATCAGATCTTTATTTCTTCTAAATGGAGAATGTTGATTAGGAGGGATGTGAAGTTTGAGGAGGAGAGGGATTATTAGATATCACATGAGTATGATGAGAGAGATTCATAGACTTCTCCTCAGCAGGGAGGTCAGGTACAGGGAGTAGGATGTCAGGGTTGTGGATCGACTGCTACAGGAGGTACTTTAGTGTCAGTGGCATCTGGGGCACCAATGCCAAGTTCACCGAGCACTTATTTAGGGAGTCCACTAGTACAAAATTCACAAGGCACTTCAGCTGACACATGCACAGGTGCTAATACAGGTTCTTCGAGGACAGGTGTTGGTACAAGCACACCAAGGTTAGTTGACAAACCTTCAGGTTCACTATATTGGGGGGTAGACGATGAGGCTCCCTATGGGAAAGATTCTTCAGGGAAGAGGAGGCCCAAGTGGCTTCAAGACACCTTGAAGGAGGTGGAGTACATTGGTCCTCTGAAGAGGGTGAATAGGGAGAGTGTGCCACCTAAGAGGTTTTGCAGTTATGTAGACAGAGCTACCAACATTGTTGACTCTAAGCCTACTAGATATGAGGACGCTGCCATCCAAGAGGTATGGAGAGAGGCTATGGTGGAGGAGTATGCCTCTATCATTAAGAACAATGTCTGGGAAGTGGTGCCTAGGCCTGAGGGTAAGTCAGTTGTGACTTCCAAGTGGCTCTACAAGATCAAGCATGCTATAGATGGCAACATTAATAATTTCAAGGCGAGGTTTGTGGCTAGAGGGTTCTCATAGGTAGAGGGAGTTGATTATGATGAGACCTTTGCTCCTGTAGCTCGGTACACTTCTATCTGGTCCCTTATTTCTATTTCCACAAAAATGGGTTGATGATCCATCATATGGATGTGAAGCCTACATTTCTAAATGGAGTTATAGAGGAGGAGGTGTATGTTGAGAAACCATAGGGCTTTGAGGTACTTGGGGTGGGAGACCCATGTATTCTGGTTGAGTCAAGCAATCTACAGAATTAAGCAAGCTTCGAGAGCCTAGTATTTGAGGAATGATACTTACTTGTAGCAGATGGATTTTACGAAGAGTGATTCAAATCCAAATCTATACTACATTGTTGTAGGGGATGATCCGCTCATTCTTGTGTTGTATGTTAATGACTTGTTCATTACTGGGGCAGCAGAGAGACTGATTAGTGGTTGCAAGGAGGATCTTGCTATGGAGATCGAGATGAAGGACATTGGGCTAATGCATTACTTTTTGGGGTTTGAGGTGTGGCAGGAGGAGGGGCATATCTTTCTAAGGCAGGGGCAGTATGTTGTGGATGTGTTGAGCAGATTTCACATGGCAGACTGTAGACCCATGTCTACACCTATGATCACCAAATAGAAGAAGCTTCATGCTTCAAATTCTAGTTAGTGGATCCCACATTGTATAGGCATCTTATTGGGTCCTTGATGTATCTGGTCAACACTAGGCTGATATATGCTTTGTAGTGAACACACTTAGCCAGTTCATGGTTAAGCCTAGGAAGGTGCATTGGGTAGCTGCAAAGAACATTCTTCGTTATGTGTAGGGGACTGTTGATTATGGTCCGGACAATAATTGGGGAGATGGAATGAGGTTGGAAGGTCACACAGATTCAGATTGGGCAGTTTGTTCTTCTGTCATGAAAATCACTTCAGGGTGTTACTTCGGATTGGGTTCGGCAGTTGTGTCCTGGTTTAGTCGAAAGAAAAATTCAGTTGCTTTGAGATCTTCTGAGGGGTAGTATATGGCTGATATCCAGGCTAGTTGTGAGGCCATTTGGCTTCACAAGTTTTTGTATGGCCTATTTGATCAGGATTTGAGACCAATGGTTATTCACTGTGATAATCAGAGTTGCATTAAACTCACGAAGAATCTAGTGTTTCATGATAGGTCAAAACATATTGACATCAGATATCATTTCATCAGGGACTATGTTCAGAAGGGGGCAGTGAAGCTGGAGTATATATCAATAGATGAGTAGGTGGACAATGTTCTCACGAATTACTTACTAAGAGGCAAGCATGTCCATTTCAGGGAAAAAATGGGTGTGGTGAGAAACACTTTCCTTGGTAAGAGTGAGTGTTGATTTTTAATGTACCTTCGACAAATCGTTTCCCATGGGTCAGTCTCTACCTAGGGAAAAGTGTCCAAAATAATTATTTTCCTAAGTGTGACTTTATAAAGTGAAAGTGACTTTCTAAGTGGTAAAGTCAATGTTAAATTATAAAGTGAAAAGTGACTTTAGACATAAAGTACAATGTGTGTACCTTATTTAATGGGTGAGTTAAAAAAATAGAAAGTGAGAATTAAATGCACATTTATTCTCATCCCTTGATCTAAGTGAATCTGAGACATTAGATCTTAGGGTTGCCCAAAAGTCATTTAGGGAAACAAAAGGGGGAAAATAAAAGAGAGATTGAATTTCATTCTTCATGAGCAGATTGGATAAAGGAGGCTTAGAGCTGGAGAAAAGCTATGAAGGAGAAATTTGTTGTAGCAAGATGAAGGAGTGATTTCTCGGCAAAGTTGGGCATGGAAATCAAGGTTTAGAAGACAACAGAAGGTACAATACGAACAACATTTAATGTTGTGAGCTTCACGTTGTTCAAGAGAAGTTTTTGAAAAAAACCCCGTATAGTCTGTACAACGATATGGAAATCCATACAGTCTGTACGGGATAGTCTGAATAGTCGTATTCATACAATACATAGTTTCAGCTTCAAGTGGGCACAAAAATCGAGGCAATGTGGGCATGGTTTTCATGGAGTTTTGGGGCTGAAGAGATAAGTTGTATTCTGTTGTTTTGTTTTGTCTACAAATATATTTTTCCTTAACTTGAAAGATAAATAAATTTGAAGAGCTCTCTAACAGGTTTTCCTCGGAGAAGATTGAAGGGGTTTTGCCTAGGTCTAAGTTGACCAAAAATCTGTGTCTTTTTAAGTGTGTTGCTAGTTTGGTTATGTCCATATTTATTTTCAGCATGTGTTGACAGTCCCATGTGTTTTGATATGAAAATTTCATTTCCAAAATTCTATATGTTGAATGTATGTTTATGGGAAAGGGAATTTAACTGAATGGGAGTGATAAGGTGAAATTAAAACTAGGCTGGGATTGTTGGAAATGTTTTTTAGCCATCAAATTTCAACATATGGTTCAACATACTTGGCTATGGTTAACTATATTTGACCATGGTTAATTATATTTGAAAATGTTCAACTATGAATTGCCATGTTTGATGATGGTTAATGAATGTTTGAGCATGGTTGGTTATGTTTTACCATTGTTAACCATGGTACATATTGCATCCCTTGTTGACACATTGCATTGTACCAAAGTTTTGTTTCATGTGATACATAAAGGGAAAAAAAATCTTGGGCCATGCCATAGTGCGTATCCAAATATTTGTCACATGGGGTTCTGACCATATTGAAGGATTGTCTCATTCAAGTGTAGGATCTATGTAGATTCTTGTAGAGAATATTTCTCTATTCGTTCATTTCCTACAAAGTATTGTAGCTTGCTTAACACTCCTCTTTATTTATCATTTAGATTCAAAGTAATGGTGAAATAAATAAGTTGAAGCGAATGTAGAAAGCATGTAGAGTAGATATTTTAACGTCCTTAGTGCCACTTTATAGTGCAGATCTCAGGACTTTAGAGAAGATTCACTATGTTATACCTTGAGCATGCTATAGATACAATTCTTGGATGCCTCTTAGTAACTGTAATAAAAATACTTGTCAACTAGTTGAAGACAACTTGAAAAAAGTTGAAATATAAAATATTATGCCTCATCAACCTCAAAAGATTCAAGAGCTTGTTATTAATTTGGAAAGCTATGTTGTGTGACTAAACGAATTGTTGGTTATTATTTTCAATGAAGATTTCTACACGCATTATTATTTATTTTGTTATTTTCTATAGTGTGTTTATGTTATCAAACATATGTGTTGCATAATTATTTTTGCAACCAAAGTATATAGATAATAGATCATGGTGTTTTATTTACATATTTTTCATCTCTTCCAGATAAGACAAGTCACTTCAATTTAATAAAATCATTACTATTACATTAGGCATATGAAAATGCCCTTGTGTATGTGTGTGTGTTTTTGTTTTACATTAATTAAATAAAAATAAGTGTATATACAATTTTGATCAAATCATTTTATGTTCCCTTGTATAAAATATAGGAATTTACAAATTACAATTGGATTGCACGATGCATAAGTAACTTCAATGAAATTAAAAAATATGGCATGTTGCAATTTTGGTGTGAATCCTGACATCCAAAATTTTCCATCTCTTGTGTATTAGATGCAACCATATTGTGATCTCCTATTGAAAATATTAATGGTATGACATTATACATCATAACTAAATCTAGAAATGCCTCAGGTATGACTCAACTAACATAGATTATAATGCAATCTAATCATGTGTTAGTCAAACATGCTTGTGATAGTTGGAATTAGTTACAAAAGAATGCCATGCTTGTGAAATTTTCTCCTCACACATATAACATATCATTGTTGAGACATATTCCAGGCTTATACCTTTGCAACTTTATTAAGAAGATAAGTACTACATATAATGGAAGAAAGTAAATGAGATAATTTAGAGAACTATATTAAAGGAAAAATACCAATCATGACATATATACATGAGGCACAAGGGATATATGTGTGCTAGAGTTATGGAAATGAAAGTGTAAATAAAAGAATGACACCCATTTTACATGGAAAACAATTTTGATAAATGAGTAATAGGATTACTAAAAGCACAAATGAAATAACAAAAAGAAAGAAAATAAATTAATAATATTGAAAACTTACAATTTGGATAGGAAGGTAAAAGGATACAAACCATTTCGTTGTGAAGGAAATTATTTCTTTTGGTTGATGGTATAATTTTTCGATGTTCATGGTGGAAGTTTGAGAAGGAATGTGTTATAATATACATAAAAATTATGAAGATAAGTTAGCGTAAAAGTGCATTGAAGGAAACGTTATTATACAATACGAAATGTACAATGGAAGTAATGATGAATGTAGTTGTTCAATTGAGAATTAGTTACATAAGATATATGGTTATGAGAGGATTGCCTAACAAACAACTACAAAAATGGGTTTGTTAAAGGATAAATGATGAAAACATTTTGGAATGGAGCAAGGAATCTTCTTGCTTCCTTCGTATTAAATGAGGATTTTCTTTCATTATTTTGTAGGTTTTGAAGGAAAACACCAAGGTGGTGTGGAGATCCTTTACATGAGGACTCTAGATGTTGCTTTAATATGGGGATTTACTTCGAATCAATTGAAAATTCATTTTTTATAAATGTTTTCCTTAGCATACCTTATGGGCCCTATGGTAGTGGTCCTTAATACTGGTAAGAATGTTGTTAAGTGTAACAAATAAATAAACCTGATTTAGTATGTCATGATAAATAAGTTGTATGCCCACATAAACACTATATATGGAGCCTATAATGTTAATACATATCCCTATGGTCATAAATATATTGTATTTATATTTATAAATATTTGAAACAAGTTATACCTCCTGCATAAATCATGTTTCTTTAAGATAAAAAAATTAATTGTTCACCATTAAATGCTATTAATTTGAATTAGATCTCATGATTTACCTAGACACTTTTTTTAACTAACACAGTTAATTTCAACCAAGAGCTAATATAGTCCTACTACAAGCCATATTACTATCAGTTACAAGGGACATACATAGAAAAAGCGAGTTATATGTTTAATGCATATTGCCTAGTTTAGCTATTTCAAGGAAACACCTAATAAAAAAGAATATGACATCCTTCATTCAAAACTTGAACATATTAAAATCACTTAATCTGTTAGAGTGATTACTTAGAATGCCCAAATTCGTCATGTGCTAATGGGCGAATTTCCTTTTAAGTATTCACAATTCTTAGCTAGTGGTGTGGGATTGGTATCCAGGGAGAATTAAAACAAACCCACAAAGCTGAGTTTTTGAAAAACATGCTTCTCAAAATAAAAACTAAGTCATAAGAACAAAAACCCTTCCACCAATTGGATGGGAAAAGTGGATATGATGTGTGAAATGTAATGAGTGAGTGGCATGATGAACAAGGGCAATTTTTGCAAAGTAGCATAGTCCCTGCTTCTACTACTAATTAATTGATTAAAGCAACGTGGTTTCCACATTTCATCGTTATATGTTTTCTACAGTCTGTCCTTATTCTTATCTCTGTGCATGCTTCCACACTAATCACCTATGCAGAACTTATTTATTATTTAAACAAAGCAATGGTCTCTTGTGCAAAATTTCATTTCGACTTTCATGTAATCAGATAGTAGTCAAGGAAGATTATTGTGCAGAAGGAAGCTCAATGTGTAGAAGTTTAGCTCATTGTGTTGAGCTCCTCACATTGACCTTCTTTTTGCACAATAATCTCTTCGGAGCTGATGCTTTTAAAAATAAATTCTACAACTCTCAAGCTTTCATTGTATAAACACATATAGTCATGTACACATAACTTTATTTTTAGAAGTCGTTCGATTATTTTGGACATCTAGTTTCGTGGTTGTGACCACAAGTGATTATGCGTTGTTGCATATGGAAACGTGGTAGAATTACAAAATTGCACTATGCACCACCTATTTTCCCACACAAAAACACAATAAAACCTTACACAATGAAAATTAACCTTTATAATCACTATTTTCTTTTGCAAATACCCTATCCTCTCCAAAGATTCATAGTTCTAAAATCAAAGCCCTATGCAATTTCTCCCTCGCACATACTTTGTACTACACACAATAAAATTTATGCACAATTAAACATAATAATATTCCGTGCTCTCCTGCACATACGATCTCCTCTATACACATTCATACAATATACGATAAGGAATAATGTAAAAATACTAGATTTGTTCGGAAAATCCTCTAAAAAGATTCATAGTTCTAAAATCAAAGCCTTATGCAATTGCTCCCCCCCCGCACATACTTCTTACTTTGCACAGTAAAATGTCCCCACAACAAAACATAATAATATTCCATGCTCCCCTGCTAATACGCTATCCTTCGTAAACATTCATATGATATACGATAAGGAAATGTGTAAAAATATTATATTTGTTTAGGAAATATACAAACATACCCCATCTTTTGTATAGTCAAAGCTCCACACGATGAAACATAATAATAAAATATTAACATTAATAATTCAACATTAATTTCCACATGCACCCCCCATTCTCTTGAAAATACCATGTCCTAATAAAATCTTCAACACAAACCTCGTTCTGCTCCAAAATCAAATCTCTACGTAATTTCTCTCTCATACCTACTTCGCACTCTACACAATAAAATATTTGCATAACAAAACATAATAATATTCTCAGCCTGGGATATCAAAAAATTGGAACAATACCTTGTATACCACCCCGCATAATGGAAATCAAAATTATTAATCATTCCACAATAGGTAGAAGCCCTCTGCTGATCAACTAGGTATAAATCATGCTTATCCACTAGTCCCCACTGCTTGGAAATCAATAAACATTCCCCATTCTCGATACAGTCAAAGCTCCACACAATTAAACATAATAATAATAACAGATTAATATTAATGGTTCAACATTAATTTCCCATCCTAATAAAAGCTCCACACAATGAAATCTCTTGCACAAACCCTATCCCACTCTAAAATCAAAGCCCTACGCAATTGCTTTCCTGCACATACTTCGTACTCCGTACAACAAAGCTCCGTATAAAGAAACATAATAATATTCCTCGTTCTCCCACACATACTCCATCTTTCGAAAACATTCATATGATATACGATCTAAAAATTTGTAAAAGTATTATATTTTTTCAAGAAATCAACAAACATACACCATCTCCGCACAATAAAAGTTCCAAAAAATGCAACATAATAATATTTATCATTCGTCTGCACATACCCCATCCTCTGTAAACCTTCACACAATACATAATCATAGTTCTACCGAAAATACCCTATCATTATATTGTCTACTAATTAATTGATTAAAGCAGTGCGGGTTCCCCATTTCATTGCGAGCTAACAAGAATTGTGCGGAGCTCAACACTCCCACACTATAAATCCCCAATTCATTATGGTATCCTTAAACACAGAAACCCAAGTTCAATCATTGTGCCTACTGGTTGTAATTGTGAGGGAGTGCAAATATCCACACAATGTTCATTAGCTTCGCACTCGTGGTGTAACCTAATGAACATTATATGGAGCTGCACACTCCTGCCCAGTTCACGTAACATTAATAATATTTTAATTCTAAATAATATATACTACTGCTATTTAAGTAAATGGTATTTCATTGCACAAAATAATCGATTATGGGATGTGCGAAGGAAAGATCCTTTTTGCATAAAGCTTTTCACAAAGTGGAAGCTATCTTCGTATTCAACAAATCTTTTCGGTCAATAGTATTATTAATTGATAAATATATTGGAATTAAAGGTCTTTATTGCTAATATTTTATTAAGAAATTGACATATACGATATTATTTATGATATTTTAAGTGTAATTTGTGCTTAAATTCATATTTCTGAATATATTTTCGTATTTCCGTATATGTTTCAAATTAAGCATATGCGCAGAAATACAAAAAAACTCTATTGTATCGCATTTCATTGATAAAAAGCTTTGTTTATAGGGAACGCAAAAGTGTGGAAAATATTCATTGTGCATATGAAGCTTTCAAGTTTCCATTCTACAGACAATAGCATTTTTTATGTACATATTATGATATTTGAGTAAATGACATCTCATTGCACAGAAGGATTGTTTATGGGATGTGCGGAGGAAGCTTTCAGGGCTTTATTGTGCGGGTATTTGTATTTAACATTGAAGGCCTTTTGCTAATGTTTTAATATCAAAACATAATTCATATTTGCTATATTAATGATAATATTTTAGTTATAAATAATATGCTTTATTGTTATTTAATTGATTTACTATACGAAGAAAGATTTGAAGCTTTCATTGTGTGGATGTCCACACTTCGCATGACAAGATTATGCTTATATTATCGATAATATTTTAATTTTAAATAATGCATGTGTTCGTATTTTCAAATATCTTTCAAATTAGCATATGTGCAAAAGTGCAGAGAAAGTGCATTGTGCAAAGGAAACTTTCAATGGGGGAATCATCGCACTTGGTACGAAAAACTTTCATTACTAATATTTTAGTATTAAATTGTAATGACCCTAATAATAATAAAATAATAAATAATATAATATAATATTAAAATATAAGTAAATAACTAATAAACATTAAACAAAAGAGTTGTCTTTAGTGTGACTTTTTGGACATTCCAGTACCGGAATCCAGTGGAAAAATTTGAGGTGAAATCTTGATTTGTGTTGTTTCAACTAGTTTTTTGACTGTATATATGGATTTAGCCCCCTGGAAAACCCCTAGGGCACTTCGATTGCACAGGATTACCCATCAAGCTTGTGATTTCAATAAATTCCTGCCGGATTTTAGAGAAATTATACTGGAAAAACCCATCGTAAAAGCTTGCAAAAAGTCACACTAAAGACAACTTCTTAAAGAAAAGATAATAATAATAAATAAATAATAAATAAGTAAGATAATATAATAGTAATAAATAAATAAAATAGTAAATAATAAACTGGAGTTCTAAATAACTATATGTAAAACTAAACTATAAAAATAGTAAGAATAAATAAAGTTAACAAAAAGTAAAAAGAAATAAAATAAGAAAAAGTTAAATTAAGAGGAATATTAAATTAAGTAAAACTTAAAATAAAGAAATAAAGTTGCATGTTGACACATGGAATGTGTGCATGCGAACCTCTTTCCATTTTTTGGTCTATTTAATGGAAGATTAGGAGGATGATATTCATCCATTCCTTCATCCATTCTCTTGGGAGAAAAGTATTATAAGACAAAGGATTCCTAGGTAGTAGTACATTGATTGAGGGTTCAGGGGTGACCAACTGTAGAAAGATAATGTGCAATTGAGCCTACGATTGGGTGGAGATTCATCACCAAAAATTTTGTTGCGGTCAGGGGGATTCAAATAGCATTCAACTCTAGAGTTACAAGTAAGAAATATTGTCACTACAAGTAAGTCATCTTACTCGTCTTTTTGGAAATTCTCTGCTAATTGGTTAAATAATTATATATTGATTATTAATCGCATAAATTAATATAATTAATTATATGTTTTACTTTAGAGTTGTTACATATAATATCAAAGCAATTTTCAACTGTGTAACCCCTCTCTCTCTCTCTCTTCTATATAATATATATATATATACTTGTTATATTTATAAATTACAAATTTGAAAAATTAAAATAATACATTGTTTCAAAATTATTAAATAAATACAATCCCTTAGAGCCAAGTGCAACCCTAGCATCATCATACAACGTTTAAATATATGATTAGACTATTTTAAATTAATTTTAGAAATTCGTCACATATTTCGTTAATCATAAGGAATGGTAATCCCTATACCATATTTCTTTTAGTGATGTGTTATTAGCTTTTCATGGGTGACTTTGACTTTAACTTTAACCTGAGTGGTATTTTATTAGGGAGTAGTCTACTTAGGCGGAGGAATGGCCTGGTTTCCATCGTCGCTCGGAAAAACCTCTGGCTCCGGCCGCCAGCAATTCCTCCGCCTAGCTTCGCCACCCTCTGCGAGCTCTGCCCAGCTCGATTCCATGAACTTCCAAAAACTAATAAACAGGGATCCGTGGCGTAATGGTAGCTCGTCTGACTCCAGATCAGAAGGTTGCGTGTTCGATTCACGTTGGGTTCAATGTTGCCAGTTTGTTTATTCTTATGTTGTTGTAAATTTTGCTTTTCTCACTTAAACTTAGCAGAAAGCTCAGTCAGAAGCTCATTGCTAGGAACCCCAAGGTTTAAGACATAAATTGATAGAAAAGCATACGTGAAGCTAGTGATCCTCTTTCTAAAGTATCTCAATCTAAAGTTTCCTCTATTTATCAAAACAGATCGTAAACCGGGAATTCGCTTTTAAGGCATAATAGGGGAGTTGGGGGCCTTTGAATGCTTCTCGCAACAAGTTAAACAAGTTATGCAGTTTCTATACTTCGGACATGGTGTCTCTGTGGCGATTTCTCACTATTTTATCAATTGGAACGATCTCGAGAAAACACAATAGTCTCAAGCTCGAATCCCTCTGAGGTTTAACTCTTATGCTGCTGTAAATTTTGTTTTTCTCACTTAAACTTAAGAAAGCTCAGTCCGAAGCTCATTGCTAGGAACCCCAAGGTTTAAGACATAAATTGATAGAAAAGCATACGTGAAGCTAGCGGTACTCTTTCTGAAGTATCTCAATTTGAAGTTTCCTTTATTTATCAAAACATATCGTAAATCGAGCATTCACTTTTAAGGCATAACAGGTGAGTTGGGGGCCTTTGAATGCTTCTCGCAACAAGTTAAACAAGTTATGCAGTTTCTATACTTTGGACATGGTGTCTCTGTGTCGATTTCTCACTATTTTATCAATTGGAACGATCTCGAGAAAACACAATAGTGGTTTCTATACTTCGGACATGGTGTCTCCGTGTCGACTTCTCACTATTTTATCAATTGGAACGATCTCGAGAAAACACAACAGTCTCGAGCTCGAATCCCTTTGAGGTTTAACTTATTGCGAGAAGCATTCAAAGGCCCCCAACTCACCTATTATGCCTTAAAAGTGAATGCCCGATTTACGATCTGTTTTGATAAATAGAGGAAACTTCAGATTGAGATACTTCAGAAAGAGGATTGCTAGCTTCACGTATGCTTTTCTATCAATTTATGTCTTAAACCTTGGGGTTCCTAGCAATGAGCTTCTAACTGAGTTTTCTGCTAAGTTTAAGTGAGAAAAGCAAAATTTACAGCAGCATAAGATTAAATGAACTGGCAACATTGAACCCAACGTGAATCGAACACGCAACCTTCTAATCTGGGGTCAGACGGGCTACCATTGCGCCACGAATCCCTGTTTATTAGTTTTTGGAAGTTCACAGAATCGAGCTAGGCAGAGCTTGCGGCGGAACTCGTGAAGAGTGGCGGAGCTAGGCGGAGGAATTGCCGACAGCCAGAGCCGGAGGTTTTTCCGAGCAGTAACGGAAACCGGGCCATTCTTCCGCCTAAATAGATTAGCTTCCAATTTGTTTCTCCGCGATTCCCCATACTGCTCAATACCATCTATTGGTTTCGGTGATGGCAGCCATGTGAAGTCTCCTCCGTATACATTTTTCACTTACCGCCATATAGTTGATCTTTATATATTTATATATATATATATATATAATCCACCATAGTGAAAGAAAATAAAGTTACGATCATTCTAATATTAACATCCAAAGGTTATATTTGGAAGTTTGATCATTAAATAATTAATTGATGGTATACTAAATAGAGAACGTAGACTAAAAACCAATAAATAATTATCTTAATTACGTAAAGAAATGCAACAATTGAGCAGTGTGGTACTAACATGGTATTTGATGTCAAGAAAATGCTCATCTATTATCGGGTTTCGAAGCTTTCAGGCAGTTTCATTGGTAAAGAAATGGAAGGATGAATGAGAATAAAAAAAAATATGAACTAATTTAATTTTTATTTTATTTTTTATTTTTTTAAAATAAATATTACAGTGAGGAATTTAATTTTACCTGTAATTTATAACAAAAAGAGTTCATTGAAGCTAGCGTTTGGTGGAGAGCAAAGTTTTTATGGCTCAATTAAGAACCAACTCACATCAACTTAGGTGTGAAACAGTTAGGTGAAAAAGGCCTAAAGAAGCTTGGGAAGAAAGTGTGTGTACATTTTGCACACCTCGGGCTGGTATCACAAAAACATTTCATTTTGGAATGTGATGCATTCAAAGACACTAGAGAAAGTTATGGGAACATGTTAGCATTAGTTTCTTGGCATTGTCTTTTTAGCGAGGGGATTGTTGGAAAGTTGGGTGAGCTCATCATCAATTTGAATCGGAAAAACATTGAATTGCAAAGAGTGAAAAGCAAAGAAGTAATTGTCTCATAGACTACTTTTAGTCTGGTGGACCTTAAAATATCATTTCATTTCAAGTCTTTTTTTCCTTATTATTTAATAACTCAGAGTGTTGCTGAGTTAACTCTTCTCTTTGAGATTGTCGAGCTATCATCTAGTCACCTTCTTTTGACTTTCATCCAGTCATATTCTTTTAACTTTACCTAACCCAAATACAATTGAATTTTGGCTATTCAAAATCTAATATTATATTATAGTTATTTTGTTGAAACTATATTGATATTGAATCTTGGGAATTCCTCAATGTTTTAAATAATTATGCCCCATTTTTAATCTTCAAAGTGTGATTATTAGTTTTTACTAATTCCTTAAATTGCCTAATGCTGGAAATTCATTGTTTTACTTTCTTGAAATTAGTTTTTTTAAAGTTTATATCAGTCCTTTGATTTATGAATTGTGGAATAAAAATGACTATGCGTTTAAAATTTGAGCATACTCGTATCTTGAAAGAAGATTTATACATCTGCATTTAGTTCCATATATTAAAATGGTATAATTTTATTTTATTTTATTTTTTTTAAATTTGCGTTGAAATATCTGATATTATATTGAAATGAAATTTTAATATTCACTAAATTAAAAATAGTCTACGGGATTATCAATTTTATGTTTTTAGTTTTTTGTAATTTAATTTTTTCCTTATTCAAATTGATGATGAATTGGCCTCTCTTCACTGTAAATATTTCAAAATAAAACAAATTTAATGTTTTCATTTGTATTCATATCTAAATAAAATAATATTGAATTTAAATAAATAATTATAAATGGAATGACAATATATTTAAAATTTTAAAGTATTGAGTGCTTTTAATGCGTTGAGTATTCGTTATCCGTGAGAAATGAGATATTTACAGTGTGGGATATTCAACTTGTTAAAATTTATTCATGCAATAAAATCTATTTAAATTCTCATTCTCAACTCTCAATAAAAGTGCAAGAGGAGTTCAACTCAAGAGTGACATGTGAATCCTTTATGTTACATTAATTTTGTAGATAACATTGACCCTTTTGTTTTGGTTGATATAAAAATGTAATAGGAATTTCTTAATGATGTGTTTTTTTATTATTATTGAATATTATTAAGTTTTAATATATCATATTTTATTTACAATATATGTGAGATTAAAAAATGGTTGTAAAGTAATTTTAAATAAAATTTATAATATGATAGAATTGAAAGTGTTTCAGTAAATTGATATTTTCAATACAATATTTTATTAATATTATATATTATATATCAATATAGTTTAGTAATAGAGATTATAAATATATAATTTTTATGATATTTATTTATTATTTAATTTTTCTCATTCAAATTAAATAAATTATATTGTGATTTATTTTGTCGTAATGTGTTATTTATTATGATTTTAATTAATTGTTATGTTAATATAAGAATGTGAAGTAGAATATTGTGATGGTATGTTGTAATTGGACATAATTTTGATGAGAGGATCATGATGCACATGTGGTTCTTAATTATTTATTTATGATAATGATGTTGTATGCTCAGGATGAATATGATATGCACAATGTGGCACAGGGATTATGATGTTGTGATATGAGGTATATTGACATGTGCTTCATTTATTATGTGATGTCATGACATGTCTTTGGTGCTGATATGTTGATGTTATAACTTATGAGGATATTATGATGTGAAGCATGTGGTAATTACATGCATATTTTATGACATGCATGAGCATGGAATTCTTTAATATCCAGAATATAGTGATTAACAATGATGTTATGTTATCATGATGACATGCAAGAGTTGACATGTGGTTTATTTTCTATGATACTATGTGATCAAGTGACCAAATTTTAGCTCAAAAATGAAAGGGCCCAGAAAGTCTTGAAACCAGTGTCAAGTCGAAGTGCTCGTCATTCTGAATCCAACAACATTCGTTTCACCTCAATTCGACGGCGTATGCTCAATTTATTGCGTTCTGACTGTTTGGCCCAACAATTAAAAAATGAACAGGGCTGCTAACTGGGAAGTTGACTGGGCTTTCGTACAACTGACATCATCCAGGGTGATGGTGTAGGTACGAACCAATCGGGTGCTGCTAAATGTCAAGCTCTAGTTCATGCAGGTGGCTGAATTTGATTGGTTTTGTATGGACCAATGGAATGATGCCACAAAGCCTAATCATGGGCTTCCACGTGGCACCTCTAGAGCGCACTAAAATTTTATGGTTTAGGCCAGAGGCCCGGGCGGGATCAAACCCCTAACCTCAAGCCTACCAACGCCAAGCTCTATCGACTACTCTATGGATGGTTCTTATTAACCATAATATTAAACTTAAATAAGTTTTATTGAATCCACATATGGGGGAAGGGGCCGAGGCTAAGCCCCTGGCCCTCGGTCACAACCACAGCATATGAAAACAACTTAGAAGGGATGGGGTCTAGGGACTAGCCCTGAACCTTGGTCACAACCTCCCACGAGACCACATACATATTTGGAAAAGTGTCAATAGAGAGGGGGCTCGACGAAATCTCCAGGTCCAGGTCAACTGGGCACCATAAGACTATGGCAAGGGCTCGATACATAAAATTTTGCTGATAGTTTCATGACTGACAGTAGGTTGTCATGATGATTATAGTGAGAGTTATTTGCAGGAGAAAGTTTCCTTGAAGGGGAAACTAGCCACTTGTTTTATCAGTAAAATTTTATATACTCCTTTTCCATTGAATATATGGAGCGGTTTAGCTATGTTGGTAGGCCCGAAGATGTAGCCTAGGAGGGGTGAACTCCGTCACCAAATTATTTGTTTTTTCTCTTCATGAATGCATGAGTTAAATGATGAGATGTTTCTTATGTTTTAAGTTTACATGAAGAACTAACTCGTAGTCCTTGAAGAGACCTTTGAAAACCTTTTTTGTCATAAGACCCATTTTTCCTTGCAAAGCGTCAAGAGAACAATCCCTGTTTTTTGGAATAGGAAATTGACCTCCTCCTCCATTTTCAGATCAATTGGTATCAGAGCCTCATCTGACCAAGTTGCAAGAATTGGAAAGAAGAGTCTCCAAGAGCCAGAGGAGATGAATTTGGCTCTTCGTATGGAGAACATTAAGTTGAGAAAAATGCTAGAAATGGTTGAAGAGGAGAAGAGGCATATGCGCCTTCAGTTGCAGCGGGTGCTTGAGGAACAAGTTTCTTAAAGTTCCACTCATGTGACGATGAAAGACACCTCCAAAATGAAACCAATTTATGGGCATGGTTCACAAAGTAGTTATCGACCATATGAGGAAAATGATGCATGTGCATTTTGCAAGCATCTCTGAGATTCTCACCATATGCCAATTGGTAAAAGTGGGTGGCTAGAGTCATCTGCAATATCATCATCATCATTAAAAGATAAGAAGATGAATGACAAGTTCAAGGAGGTAATAAGCATTTCAAGTACAATTCCTTTTGTTTATGTTCATAACACATCTTTTGCAACATTTGAGAAACATACCAAAGGAATTGGTATGAAGTTGCTTTCTAAAATGGGATATGAAGGAGGATGCCTCGGCATCAATAACCAAGGGATCACCAATCTAATCATGGTACAAGAGAGATCAAAGTATTAAGGATTGGGCTATGCTCAAAGGGAGTTTGGAGAATGCTCTAAATGATTTGAGGCACAACAATCATCTAAGGATGATATGTCACACCAAGATGGTGATGACAATGTTCATTTGTCTCTCAAGCAAGATGAATGCTTGAAGGGACCTTGCATGTCATCGTATATCCCACATCGTCAAAGTTGTACCCCAAGGGACATGCATAAATCGCATGTGTGTTTTCCAAATGTTGGTAGTTTTGAATATTTGTGGAATATGTATCCTTGTACTTTCTGTGATGTATTTGACCATTGTGTGGCTGTGTGTGAGCAACACATGGAAATGGTTAAAAGGATGGATCAGATTCTAGACATCACACATGATGAATCTCCTTCGCATGAGAGGACTTCCTTGTCGGCAAGCAAGAGAAAGCTATTTTGTACCAATTGCAAGATGCATGGGCGTGGAAATGAAAGATGTCGGAAATTACATTCAGAGCTTCGTTCCAAGAAGGGAAGACATATTATGCAACCTAATGCAAGGGAAGCAAGAGGTGGCAAAGAGGATGCACAACAATCCTAAAGCAACCTTCAAGGAAAAGTTGATGCAAAAAGAGAACCCATAAGCCTAGGAGAGACAAATATTGGGTAGACTGTTTGTAAAGTTGCTTTGTAAATTTGTAATTACTTGTTGTTGTTTACCTATTTGGAAAGTGAACAATAACAATCACTATGTGCAACAAGTATGTTTCATTGACGTTATGTTATTGGCTTGTTTATAAGTCCATATGTGTAAGGACTTTTAGAATGTACAAGTTGTCATACAAGTTTGTCATGTACTCACCGATGCAAGTATTCAAGATGAAACTTGTTGTGAATAAAATCTTTGTTTAAGATTGTACAAGATGACTATGTTTTGTAGGCAAAGCCAATTATGTCATTGAATTTTTGCAGCAGCGTACTTTTGTGTACAAGCTCAGTTTGAGGATGGTAAAGCAAGTTTATATTTCTTCTGATTTCCAAGATGGAGTCAAGTTTGTCTTCAAGATCTTCAAGATGAAGTTGTTTTGAGCCATACAAAGATGAGATTAAAGTGAATGTTCAGATTCCACTCATTAGTATTTTTGTTCCTGCATCAACGATAAGAATTTTTGGCTCTATTTTTAACAGGATAGTAGTCTTCATGAAGAAGATAGATGAAGTGCCTTAATTGAAGCTTGAATGGAACCAATAGAAAAGATAGCATATGGATTAAATTTTTGGGTAATTTTGAATTTCTACCTCATTTTATTTACTAGGAGAAGTAAACATTTGTTGTCCAAAAGTTTCTAGTGGGGACATGTGATCAGGTGATCAAATTTTAGCTCAAAAATGAAAATGCCCAGGAATTCTTGGAACTAGCATCAAGTCGAAGTTCTTGTTGTTCTGAATCCAATGACATTTGTTTAACCTCAATCAGACAACGTATGCTCAAGTTATTGCACTCTGATCTTTTGACCCAACAACTAAAAAATGAGTAGGTCTTTTGATTGGGCTTCCATACAACTGACATCATCTAGGGTGTCTATGCAAGTACAGACCAATCGGGTGTTGCCAAGTGTCAAGCCCCAGTTCATGCAGGTGGTCGAATTTGATTGGCTTTATGTGGGCCAATGGAATGGTGCCACGTGGCCCAATCATGGGCTGCCACGTGGCATATCTAGAGCGCACTAAAATTTTATGGTTTAGGCTAGAGGCCAGGGCGAGATTGAACCCCCGACCTCAAGCCTACCAACGCTAAGCTCTACCGGCTTATCTACGGATGGTACTTATTAACCATAGTATTAAACTTATATTTAAGTTTTATTGAATATCCATATAGGGGAAGGGGATGGGGCTAAGCCCCTGGCCCTCAGTCGCAACTGTGGAATATGACCATGGCACAAAAGGGATAGGGCTCGGGGACCAATCCTGGCCCCTGGTCACAACTTCCCACGAGACCACAGGAAAATTTGAGAAGGTGCCAATAGAGAGGGGGCACGGAGCTTGTAGAGCCATATCTTTGGGAGCTTTTGGCCTTTTGGAGCTCAAGAAGAGTCTACCTAGGGGTTTTTGGACATTCTAGATCAAACGGTGACCTCTATTTATTGATTTGAGCATATCTAAAGGATTTTTTTGTAGGTTCAAGTCCATGGGTGTATGGATCACTCAATGTTTTGGAGAAGTTCTTGAAGTTGTTTGAGCATGGAGAAGGCCTTGTAGGGGTTTTATTACCTTCAGAAGTTGACTGCAATAACTGTTACTTGTAGGGTTCAACTCATTTATTTTTTTCTCACTATGTTTTGTTGAGGAAATTTTTCTATTTGTCCTTCAATGTGGAATTGAAGTGCTTGTATGCTCATGTATGCTCATTTTTAGATGGAGTACATGGTCTTTGTAGGAGACACCTTGTGTTGCTGATGGTTTCATGAATGGTTGTAGGTTGTCATGATGTTTATAGTGAGAGTTCTTTGCAGGAGAACATTTCCTGGAAGGGGAAATTGGCCACTTGTTTTCTTAGCAAACTTTTATGTACTCCTTTTCCATTGAATATATGGAGCGGTCTAGCTATGTTGGTAGGCCTGAAGATGTAGCCTAGGAGGGGTGAAATCCATCACCAAATTATTTGTTGTTGCTCTTAATGAATGCCTGTATGAGTTAAATGATGAGATGTTGCTTATGGTTTAAGTTTACATAAAGAACTAATTCATAGTCCTTGAAGAGACCTTTGAAAACCTTTTTTGTCATAAGACCCATTTTTCCTTGCAAAGCCTCAAGAGAATGATCCCTGTTTTTTGGAAGAGAAAATTGACCTTCTTCTCCATTTTCATATCACTATGATTACAACTAATACATTGGTTGCATATTGAGATGTGGTGACTGTCAGGAAGTCCACAAATGGGCTGAGAGGGTTGGGTTATTTGATGATCTCATAGTAGCCCATACCTGCGAGGGAGAACATGTAACACCACATGGGTTGGGGATAGACTCAATCAACACTATGTATGCAAGTGGTTCCTTTGTATTGAATAACTCTTGATAGATAGCTCTTGAGGAGCTATGGGACCATCTTGAGGAGGCCAGGTGCCTGATATTGGATTGGGATGCCGAAGTCTGGTGGGGGTGTAAGGACTTCAATGCATAGGGTTGTGCACCTTAGTGAGTGTGGAAGGAGTGGGTTAGCCTTTCGATATGTCTAGAGTACTATTGCATGGAGTAATGAGTCGGGTGTTTGCCTTAGGGTAGATGAGGTCTTAGTTGAGCGCGAGCCTTGTGGCTAGCCTTGGGCTATGGTACAGTCTGATAAGGCTTATTTGGTTCCAAAAGTTGGGAAAATGGACAAAAATTCCTTGGAAATTCCCTGGTGATGTGAAAACTTTCGATGCCTACTCGTTATATTAGTTCAATAGAAGCTGTAGGGAAAACATGAAGTTAAAATTAACTAAATAAAATAAGATGTTAAATGATTCAACTTAATTTTGTGATGAAGTTCCTTAAAGAGGGGGAGTACGTTATGCCCTAATAATAATAAAATAAATAATAATATAATAATATATAATATTAAAATATAAGTAAATAAATAATAAACAATAAAGAAAAGATAATAATAGTAAATAAATAAAAAAGATAATAATGATAAATACATAACAAATAATGAAGAAAATATAATAATAAAAAATAAATATTAAACTGGAGTTCTAAATAACTATAAATAAAAGTAAATTATAAAAATAGTAAGAATGAGTAAATTTAACAAAAAGTAAAAAATAATAAAATAAGAAAGATTTAAATTAAGAGAAATATTGAATTAAGTAAAACTTAAAATAAATAAATAAAGTTGCATGTTGACACATGAAATGTGTGCATGCAAAACCCTTTCCATTTTTTTGGTTTATTTAATGGGCGATGAGGAGGATGAGATTCATCCATTCCTTCATCCATTCTCTTGGGAAAAAAGTGTTCTAAAATAAAGAATTCTCTGGCAGTAGTACGTTGATTGAGGGCTCAGGGGTGGTTAGTTGTAGAAAGATTATGTGCGCCCAAGCCTATGGTTGGGTGGAGAGTTGTCCCCAAAATTTTTGTTGCGGTTAGCGAAATTCAAATAACATTCAACTTTGGAGTCACAAGTAAGAAATATTGTCGCTACAGGTAAGTTGTCTCTACTCGTGTTTTTGGAAATAATATGCTAATTAGTTGAATAGTTGTGTGTAGATTATTAATCACATAAATTGATGTAATTAGTTGCATGTTTTACTTTAGGGTTGTTACATAAATAATCCATGCAATATCACCAAAGCAAATGTTGGAATTATATGATTGCAATTTAGTGGGGTCTGCATTTCGTTCACATTTCTATCTGAGCACATGCTAGCTTCACTCAGCGATGTTCGCACAGGCGTTGTGAGCTGGACTCCACCAATTATTCAGATAGGCTAAAACATGAGTGCTCTTACTATAAGCACTGAGACTGTTTTACAGTGGGTGCTGTATTATTAAATGAGAAATACAGTTGCACTAAAGGATTTTATTGCTAACATTTTACTAAGTAATTGATGTGTACAATATTATTGCTGATATTTTAAGTGTAAATTATGCTTATCTTCATATTTCTGAATATTTTTTCGTATTTCCGTATATGTTTCAAATTTAGCATATGCACGAAAGTGCAGAAGAAATCAACCCATTCTTGTTTTCAATTGCTTGCTCTGCACAATGATGTTTGTATACGTTCTTCCATACATTGTGCAAATAAGTTCGTATTTCATCCACATTTTTGTCTCAGTGCATGCTTGTTCCATATTGCTTGGTTCACACAATATTATTACTAGTATTTTAGTTATAAATAATGCATATTAGTAGTCAATTGAGTAAAAATTTTACAGACTGCACACAAAGTTGTGTACAAAAGAAAATTTCATTGCGCATAAGCCTTGTTTATAGGGTTTGGAGAAGAGAGAATGTTCATTCTATAGAATAAGATTTCAAGTTTTCATTATGCAAAAAATAACATTGTTTAGGTCTATATGGATAATAACATTGTGCATAAGTGCTTTTTTGCGAATATATGCACTTTGCACTAAGCAATTTTATTGCTAATATTTTTCTTAGCTATGCAAAGTGCACATAAAGTTATGTACAAAACTACATTTCATTGAGCAGAAGCTTTGTTTATAGGGGATGCAATAGAGTGAGAAATGTTCATTGTGCATAAAAAGCTTTCAAGTTTCCATTATGTGGATAATAGCATTAATTATCCACATATTATGATATTAAAGTAAATGGCATCTCATTATATAGAAACATTGTTTATTAGATGTGCAAAGGAAGTTTTGACAATTTCATTGTACATATTTTTGCATTTGAAATTAAAGACTTTTTGCTAGTATTTTAGTATCAAAAGATAATCCATATTTGCTATGTTAATGATAATATTTTAATTGTAAATAGTATACTCTATTACTATTTAATTATTTCATTGTACAAAGAAAGCTTTGAAGCCTTCATTGTGTGGATGTCCACAATTCACATTACAGGATTATGCCTATATTATTTATAACATTTAATTGTAAATAATGCAAGTGTTTGTATTTTCGAATATGTTTCAAATTAACATATGTGTGGAAGTGCAAAGAAAATCCATTGTGTGGAGGAAGTTTTAAATGGGTGAATCGTTGCACTTGGTACCAAAGGCTTTTACTGCTAATATTTTAGTATTAAATAATGCATATTTGTTGTTCGCAATAACATCGAAGCAAGCGTTGGACTTATACGATTGTAATTAAGTGAGGTTCACATTTCATCCACAACACATCTTCCCCCAGAAGCATTGTGAGCTGAACTCCACCGGTTATTCAGATAAGCTAAAACGTAAGTGATCTAACTGTAAGTACTAACATTGCTTTATGATGGCTACAATTATGCTTATAAATTCGTTCAATCCATTTCTTTTGCCAAATGCATAGTCTATTAATATTACAACAAAAGAATATAGTTAATGATTATAGTTAATATATTTAATATATATTAATGGTTAATCATTAGAAGCATTAGGACTGTACATTCATTTATGCTTTTCCTTGTAATTATACAATAAAGTAGATTGAGATATCTGGAACATTATAAAAATTGAATCATCGTACGAAAGATTGATGTGCAAAAGTCGACACAATGAGTTGTGCACAATGAACTTCCACATGATGGAAATGCGAATGCCAAGGACTATGTTGTGTAGGGATCACTAATCAGAAGTGAACGTGGAAATATCGAGTTGAAGTTAATGGTATTGAATAATCCATATTTGTTGTTCACAATATTTTAGCTATAGATTATGCAAACTTGAGTATTTCCAAAGATTTTAGTATTAAATATTTCGTATTTTCTTTTCCAATAATTTAATTATAAATAAAACATATGTTCATATTATAAAATATCGGTAATCATTGAACATAAGCTTTGGTTATGGTTATGTTGCTGAAATGGAGTAGATGTACGGAAGTACAGATGCAGTCTATTGTGTAAAGCAAGATTTCAAGCCTTGATTCCACAGACCCCTGCATTTCGCATTAAAGGGTTTTGTAGATTTTTTTTCTCGGTATTGTTGCATAAGTAATACAAATGAAACAAATTAATATCTAAGTATCCTGAACAAGAAGTATCAATTTTCATTTATCAAATTTGATATCGCATATTATAGTCATTATTTTTGTAGCATAATATTAGTGTTTATAACATATTTATTATCATATTACTAGAATTCTATCTGAGCAATTGGAAGCGATAGTGCAACATCAATGAGACACAATCGTTGAAGTTTCATTTCTATCTATCTAAGTTCATTTAATATTTTCATAATGCGATAAAGGAAAAAAATCATTCAAGTGGCGCATTGACATCTAGGTTATGAAATTACTTTTGCAAAGTAAAAGCTGTCGATAGCAAGGCAAGTTTACATAGTAAATTTGATAGATACACATTAGTTCAATGAATAATTACAGGGAAAAGAAAAAAAAAGAAGAAGAAGTAAAAGCTGCCCGATAGCGAGGCAAGTTTACATAGTAAATTTGATGGATACACATTAGTTCAGTGAATAATTACAAAAAAAAAGAACCAAAAAACAAAACAAAACAAAACAAAACAAAACAAAAACAAAAAACAAAAAAAACTTTTATTTATCGACAAAACAGCTTCAGTTAATGAAAATATTGTTGGAAATAATACTGAGAAGGGGTGGGGGGGTGAATCAATGTGTGTAACTCAATAATATTTCATTTCCATAAGTAGATATGTATACGCTACTTTAGCTAAGTGAACTAGTGTGTACACGTGACTGTTATTAAAGCAACCAGCGTATATGCAGAGAACTTTTGATTTACCCAATTTATCATGCATTGAACTTTAACCAGTATGTCAGATATTAATTAGACAGTGCAGTAAAAGCAGAATAAAGAATTACACATAAGCATCACACATGAACACCAAGATATAAGGTGGAAACCCAATGTGGGTAAAAACCACCTGTTGTTGTCGTCTTTGTCTTCTTTTAATGATAAGAAAAATATGTTTACAATTTTGTACGGGTGCAGACTTATACCAGTATGCAGGCTTCTACCTGCAGAAGGCTGCAACCTTCTCTCGTTTTTCAACTACTAGAGGAAAGGAGCTACAACCCCCTAGCTCTTGTACTAGCTGATATGATTGCTAGTATGTAGGCACCAACCTACAGAAGGCTACAACCTTCTCTCTTCCTCTAGGGACCATATTTCATAAATTTTCAGATTGGATCCATCAACAACATCATAACTGTAATTCAATCATCAAATACATCTGCATCAACCAATCACTTTTTGAACCAACCACAACCGAATCAATCAATCACTTTGACAACCCATCAATCTGATCATTTAGAATACTGTCGTCAAAATATAGTAACCAAAACCCAAACCAGGACCCAGAACTCTGCAACAGCAAACAAAAGCAACTAAAACATATTTTATAAGGTATACACTATCCCATGTGTCTAACCTGTGTGTATACATGCTTTTCTCAAAGCCAACCAACGTATACATCTGCAAATATTAATTCAAAATTCTGCAGCTATTCCAGACTTCAGTTATACCTAGATCATATCATTTACAGAATAATATATGTGTCAGTATTCAGATCTAGAATATACATGAGAAAAAACACATAATGATAGATCATTTTACGCCTTACGATCCCAATCCATCATTAGATCTAATCCCTCATCATTCACTAAGGTTCATCCTTGGTTCAGATCCAACAATGCACCATAATCCAATAACTTGCATGCTAGATCTCACACTTCATCATATATTTGATACTTGCACACCTTGGCCTAATGATCTTCTCCTCCTTTTATAGTTTTAGGCCTTTCTCAATACCATGGACTAAAACCACTTAGGACCAATACCTAGGACCAAATACCTAGGGTCAATACCTCAGGCTAGATACCTTGGACCAATACCATGGACCAAATACTTTGGGCCAAAAACTTAGTTTTGAAAGGTATACGCGCTTTTCCTGCTGTGAAAGTGTGTGTGTATGTATAAGCGACTTGTATATAGTGAACCTGCGGGTATACGCAACTTGGTCAATGGTGAACCTATGTATACCTCTCTTTCTTCATTCTATGAAGACTGGTTTTTAATTCTTTGTTGTTTACCTGCCATACAGTGATCTTTCATCTGAGTGAGTTGCCATCAAGGACATGTTGACATGGCTAATGTGCACTATGCCAACAAGGGGAACTAACCCGATTGCAAACCCCAATTAGACCTGCTTTCGTTTGGATTGGCTAGCTACGATGAGTTTTGAGGGACCCCGTAAACCGCTTGAACATGTCGAAAGATTGCTTCCAGGAGGAAGACTTCAATTAAATCAACAAAATGAAATAGCTAACCTCTATGTATTAAATCCTATCTATACTACTTTTGACTACTCTAATCCAGTCCTAGCTACTCTAATCTATCCTGCAAGAGCATGATACAGAGGTTTAAACATCATATATATGTTCAACAGGAGCGTGATAAAGAAGGTTAAACATCATGCACAAATTCAAGTCCAAATGAATCAATCACTGAATTCACAGCTGGACAAGACTGTATTAAAGCTAAATTGCAACCCAATCACTCATATAGGAATCCAGATTCTTCCATGGAGTTGAAACTGCAACTAATGTTTAATTTAGTTTCAAATCAGAGACCATTCATAAGTTAACCATGATACTGAATCACATTTAATTTAACAAGACTAATAGTGAACTGTAAGTCATCAATATGCATAAATATAAATCACATTTACATTAATGTTAGTAACAACACTCTGATCCAAAACAATACAATGAGTCTGAAACTAAATGCTCCTTCTTCCCTCAAAAAAAGTCCTCCTTATTCAAAGCAGCACTGTTATTCTTGAAAATCAAAAGCCTTCCTCCTTTCTTTGGAGGTAATATTTATGCCTTTCCCCTTGCTCTCTATCTCCCCTACCTCTTCATCTCCCCCACTATTTTTCGGAATGCAAATCGAGTACATAGGGATAGGAGTGGTGAGGCTGCTGCCACGTCGAAGTCACTTTGCTAGAGTGTTTTGCTTCTCGAGAAATGGATAGGTGTCGAAGGAACCGAGCATGGCTGTGTATCCCTTCACTGCACCTATGTGGAATGGTTATTATTCCCTTCCACTTCCTAAGGGAAACTTGAAATGTCATGTCCATCATCTCACACCTAGCACACTTTGAGGCGTTTCTGGAAGGAGTGACATCTTGAGGAATTGGCATTGTGCTTTCCTTGCCACGGAGCGAGCCTTCATCATGCATAACGACAATCCATCTCCCTTTCTGCGTGCTTCGCCTTTGCAGTACCCAACTAGGGTTGCAGAGGTGTCATCTAGCCATATAGTGCCTCTATCTGCTACTGGATCCGCTCGAGCTCACCTATAGAGATAACTCATATTAGCCTTATGATTACGAACAAATGATAAAATGACTAAAACAACAGATCTTTGCCTTCATGAAGCATTTATAACATCAAAAGAACAATCATGAAAGAATCGGCCCCCTGGTATTTAATCCATACACTAATTTAGTCCTGTAGGCGAAAACTCAGTTTACACTAAAATTTATCACAAAACACAAAGTCGAGTCAAAATCCAGACTTGAAACACTATAGGCAGGAACCTGTACCCTATCGAGTCTGCTATATGGAATTTTCCATTAAAAATCGCGACCACGACATTTTATTGAATACACATGAATACATGTAAAAACCCTGCAGTCGGGTCGTACAACCGAACTAGAGCCTATAACTATTGGTGGGTCCAGTAAATAATGACATGCCTTATACAAAACTTTGATCGGGCCGATTGCGATATGTGAAATGCTCCGGACCTGATATATATATATATCATGGTTGATAATACCATCGGGTCTAGTAGATGGTAGCATGCAATATATATAAGCCCTGTGCCTCCAGATAGAAATAAGCGATTAGCTACGGACCCAATGTATTATAGGATATGCTTAATAGGATCGTCAGGTCTGCCACATTGCTGCGCACCTTATGTTCAAGCCTTGGGACCTTGTTGATTGCAATATGCGAAATGCTTTGGACCCGAAAATATATGTATTCTAGTTGATAAGGTCGTCAGGTTCGAAGGGTAGCGGCACACCATGAATGCATATGCCTTGGACTTAGGCCGATTGAGATATGTGACGGGTTTTCAGACCCAAAAATATATAAATTGTGATTTATGATGCCGTTGGGTCTAAAGCCTTATGGCATGCATTATGTTAATTGCGATAAGCCCCAAAAAAGGGATTTATGCATGATTTGTGAGGGATTTTCATTATAAAGAGTTATAACGAAAATAAGGTGCGATAGAAGTGAGGGTGGAGGTGATTATGTGAATGAGCATAGAAGTATCATGAATGCATATGAATATTGAAAAGTTTGATGAAGGGAATGAATGAAGGGTTGAGTTGGGTCAAGAACGAACTATGCAACGAAGATTTATCAAAAGGTGGGTCTTGACCATTACGAATTAAATATTTGGCTTGGAAACGAGTTAAAGTCTCTAGGATAAAATAGATCATTCAGAGAGGTGGAAGATCAAACTTCTAGGGGGACCAATGAAAAATTACTACTAGGGCAAGTTTTAATAGGGTGGTGGTTGTGGCCACAACAAATGGCGAACCGTTGGGCAAACTAGTTATCTTTGTTTCCAAATAACCTTCGGATCAATAGAACATTAGGATGTTAAAATAAACTTGAAATGCAAACTATATAGATGGACAAGCATGGGTTCCACTTAAACATTACTGCTTCAGAAGGGATAGAGACAAATAGCTTCTACTTTCTGATATGATTTTGACAGACATTCTCCAATGACAATATTATGAGGTTTATTGACCTTCCTCTACCTGTTTCCCACTTTCAAAAATCCCTTTGGGGCCGTCACTGGTCTGTCCATACCTGTTTAGGTGTGTACCTCGGCTCTTTATTTCTCATCAAGCTTGATGTAGACATGTTTTTCTTGCATTTTATATTAGAATTTCAGTGATATATTTTCATTGATTGAATGGGGCACAGTCATGGATCATGCCATATTTTTAAACCACTTAAGCAAGGTTGGGCTTGCTATGTCAACCGGTACTCTGAGCCCAACAACAATCCTTACTCTAACTAGCTTCCCAAACAACCTGTCCTTCCAGATTGGCACAAGGACTTGACATTTAATTTTCTTTTAAATAAGTCCTTCCAGTTTCAGGCATAAGGACTAGAGCACAATTGGATTTGCCACAAGGTATATGATAGTAATCTTGGCCTGTGAAAGGAGATTTAATTGTAGATAACAGGTATTGGACAATTTAGTGTGGTGGATGGGACCAATGGAGAATGACTGTAAACCTCACAGGCAAGTATAGGCTAGGTCCGAGTGGGATTTATTTAAAATGCAACGTTCCTCCATGCCAGTCTAGCTGTAGTTACACATTTTTTGTTTTATAAATATGCCCTTACATGCTCCAAATATCCAAGGTATCAACAGATTACATAGTTCCCAACAGATGCCCATGAGGGGTTTCGGTTTGCATTCCACTGTTGATTCTCAAGTGCTTGTGGGCTGATAGAATTTTTTCTTGATTTGCATGCAAATGATGGATTCAGGAACAACATAATAATTAGTAAGTTAATGAGGAATGGAAAGGCTGAGAGTGGTGAATGAGGGAAATTCACTACAGGACCACCATCAGCTGGCTGAGAAAGAATGTGATTAAAAACAACAAGAAAATTGACTTTGCAGAAAACAAAAGAAAGGACAGGAATACAACTACCCTAACAACAAAATGAAATGAACTCTAACTTACTCAGGGGGTAACCACCACGTGGCGTCAACTGGAAGTATCTCTTGAGATGCTCGCCATTAACATGGATTTTTTCAGTTTCTCCCTGTAAGGTTTTCAGTCTGTAAATTCCATGACCAATTTTTTCCACAACTTGGAATGGGCTCAGCCGTAAGTGTTGTAATTTTGTGTGCTTACCTATTGGCTCACTCATGAGAGATGAAAACTAAATAAATTTCTCGATGAAAGATATCACCTTGTCTTCACTTCCATTTATAAGTTTGTCATGCTCCCTTTTGTTAATGGATGTGTTTCTGAGTGTTCTCTTGCATTGTAGGAACTCACGGATTTGATTATCACCTTTGAACACCTGCCAATTTGAGATGTTATCAGTTACGGATGATCTGAAAATCAATTCAACATGAAATTTATTCTTGTTTAATCTAATATTAGGTAAAAGTTTCACAGCCATAGTAGCCATCGGATCGGCATCGTGGTTATACTTTTGAGGTATGTATGTGACATTGAAAGAATCAAAATTTCCAATTAAACTCCACACCTCATGTTGGTACCTCACTAGGTGTGGCGGATTGTAGTGTATCTTTTTCTTTGCCTGGTTCACCATTATCTGTGGGCCATCAAAAAATCTAAGATTTCTTATATTCCTTTCAAGGGCTCTTCTTAGGCCTTTCAGCAAGCCTTCATGTTCTTTTGTGTTACTGGTGCACGTGCATTCCAACCGGCTGGCCATCAGGCGTTGGTTCCCTAGTGGGCCAATGAAAATGCTCCCAGCACCTGCACTTTTAAGGCAGTTAGAGTCATCAAAGTGAAGTGTCCCGAAAATAAACTCTGACGTTATGCTGAAAGAACTACTTCCTATGAAATTAGTCCTATCATCTGCTATCATACAAGGTAATTCATCAGTTGTATTATGGGGGTGTTTAATTCTTTCTTCCAACTGTGTGTTTGTCAAAGCCTCCTTTACTGTTTCTGCATGGCACTCCCTAAAATAGGTTTCCATGCAATAAACATAGGAACTGTAATTCCCAAGGATAGATTTATAGAACATTATAGGTTCATTGGGGTTGTTTGGTTCCGTTACCACGTACTTCATGTATCTTTCCCGGTCCACTCTCAACATATCACTTTTTCCCCTCTGAGGCAACAAAAGATGGGACCAATCAGTTGAGAAATATCCATTTAGATTTGATGACCAGTCCCTACTAAGCAACATCCCATAAGCCTCAGGTATATCCACTACCACTATATCAATGACTTGAGTGTATTGAGGCTTGGCACAATCCGAATCAATACATATTTCAACTCCCCAATAACTCTCACATTCGTTTTGTCCAACTGCATAATTCGAGTTTCAGTTTTATCAAGTATTTCCTGAAGTCTCTTAGCAACAACTTGAGGCATAACAGTGTATGAGGTACTAGAGTCTGCCAAGCAATTATGCACATTCATATTCAAGATTTCGAATGTGATAAGGAAGGGTGGAGTCATAGAATTTGATTTCCTCCCTATCATGGCTGCACTGACATCTTTGGGCTTTCGATTCATTTTAGACAATGTGGCCTCCATAGCTGATGGTATTTGGGGTGCGCTAGTTGTACTAATAGGTTTGGACATTTGCTTCTTGATTTGGGCGCTTAAGGTGGTGGGGGTTTTGCAGTTCCACTCGTTCATAGCTTTCAGTAGCAAATCTCTTTGCTGCGATAATTTCAAAAAGTCAAAATATGTGATATTAGCCCTAGAATTCTTGATATCATCCACAATATTGTAATCAATGTTATAAACATGATATGACAGAGTAAACATACCTGTTTTGCCATTCTTAGATGGGATTTTACCGTCTTGAGTAGCCTTTGTTGTAGTGGGAGATGCATTTTCTTTCTCTGGGTGACTTGCAATAGGGGAATTCTTGGATTGATCGCCAGATCTACTATTCTCGACAAGAACTCTGGGAGTGGATGCTTTCACAGGGCGAACATCTTACTTTGTTCAGTCTGGGGGCTTTTTCGTATCTGGGAGTGGTCCTTTACTTCATGTGTGGATTTCATTAGCGTTGATTTCTGTAATTTTATCTCCTTCGTCGTCATTCTCATCACTATGGAAATCCCACAGCACATTAACCTGGGTTTCCTCCTCCGAGGGTTCTTCTACTTGGTATCCTTCCTCGTCTTCTTGGTCTAGTTCGAGCTCCAGTACATGTTCTTCTTTGTTAAGGATCGATCCAATAAGAGCCAAAGCTTCTGTGTTTAAAGCCCCTTCATTAGGTGGAGCAGGCAATGCAAGCTAGTTATGACCACCTTCTATTTTCTTACGATAGAAAGGCTTCAAGGGATTTCTGTTGTTATAGTCTCCTCCATTACCACTAGTACTCTCTCCATGATTCCTTTTCATATCAATGACTATGTTCGTAAGTTTCTTAATGATCTGATGCAACCCTTCCACATCCGTGGTGTCCTTTTCTTTAGTTTCATCCCCTTTGTTATCATTTCCATTATTCTTCTTGGATGTATGAGAGGCTTTCTTTTCTCCAGTTGTAGGGTGGCATGTTGTGAGGCTGGCCATTTCATTTTCAACTTTCACCGTTTCATTGATAGCACCTAGTAAGGTTTGCACATTACTCCTCTTAACCCACATCGCTATAGGGATAGGGAGAGCAGAGATATAGAATTCCATTAGCACCTCTTCAGTAGGTCTATCGGTGGTTGGGATTCTGTTGAACAAGGTGTTGAACCAGATGTTAAAATCCTTAACCTTCTCCTTGGATTCCATTTTCAAACAGGATAGTTCTAAAACTAGGGTTGCAGGTGTTTTTTCATCACCAAACTTGTCTGAAAAGGCCTGCTGGAAAGCGTCCCAAGAGGTGATTGACCCTATTCTCAAACTGAAATACCATGTGGAGGCTGCACCAATCAAAGTAAAAGAGAATAGGTGGCACACCACATCTTCATCAGCGACCCCCAACCTACACAAGGCTAGGAAGAAAGAGTGAATATGGTTATCAACGGTATCTCCCCGCTCAGGGTCGAAATTGGGTAACACTCTTTCTGTATTTTTGGGTAAGGGATGCTGCTGCCTGGGTACCGCTACAACATCCTGTGCAAGCCAGGGAGGGAGTGCTCCTGGAGGAGGTGGGGGTTGATTCCCACCAGGAGGAGGAGGTGGAGGTTGATTCCCACTCGAAGGAGGAGGTGGAGGTTGATTCCCACCTGGAGGGGTAACATTGGCCATATTATGGACAATGAAGTTTTGGTTGGAGACTTCTCTGTTAGGATTCTCAAAATCAAGTGAGGAGTTTCCTTTAGAAGGGGAATCCTCAAGAATTTCTTGCCAAGGGTTGTTGATACTTTGCCAAGATTCTAGCACAATATCTTCAAGAGAAGTGGCTGCAAATGTATCTTCACTCAGGGTAAAGATCCTTGGCTTTCTCTAAGTTGTCGGAGGTAAAGAGTGAAATATGGGAAGCTGAGAGGGAATGAGCATAAGCCCGAGTAAGTTTTCTGACTAGTTGTTCCTGAGTGACAAGATACTCCCACAGTCTTTCTTCCTTGGGTGACCTGAAAACAATACTTAGAGGGGTCTCTATTTCTTCAAAATGAGGCTCTGTCAAATGTGTGGCAGGATCCCTCCACCTTTACGATCCATACATTAATCCTTTTGAATCCATGTGTGGCACTTATAGAAGAAATCTTAAAAAGCTGGAGAGGGCGGTTCAGGCCCTCCTTCTAGCGCTAATTTGTTGACATGGCTAATGTGCACTATGCCAATAAGGGGAACTAACCCCGATCACAAGCCCCAATTAGACCTTCTTTTGTTTGGATTGACCAGCTCCGACAGGTTTTGAGGTACCTTGTAAACTGCTTGAACATGTCGAAAGATTGCTTTTGGGAGGAAGATTTCAATTAAATCAACAAAATGAAATAACTAACCTCTATGTATTAAATCCTATCTATACTACTTCTGACTACTCTAATCTAGTCCTAGCTACTCTAATATATCCTACAAGAGCATGATACAAAGGTTTAAACATCATATATATGTTCAATAGGAGCGTGATAAAGAAGGTTAAACATCATGTATAGATTCAAGTCCAAATGAATCAATCATTGAATTCACAGCTGGACAAGACTGTATTAAAGCTAAATTGCAACCCAATCACTCATATATGAATCCACATTCTTCTATGGAATTGAAATTGCAACTTATGTTTAATTTAGTTTCAAATTAGAGACCATTCACAAGTTAACCATGACACCGAATCACATTCAATTTAACAAGACTAATAGTGAAATGTGAGTCATCAATATGCATAAATATAAATCACATTTACATTCATGCTAGTAACAACACTCTGATACAAAACAATATAATGAGTCTGAAACTAAAGGTTCCTTCTTCCCTCAAAAATAGTCCTCCTCATTCACAATAAAGCAACATTGTTATTCTCGAAAATCAAAAGCCTTCCTCCTTTCTTTGGAGTTAATATTTATGCCTTTCCCCTTTCTTTCTGTCTCTCTTGCCTCTTCATCTCCCCCACTGGTTTTCGGAATGCAAATCGAGTACATAGGGATAGGAGTGGTGAGGTTGCTACCACGTCAAAGTCACTTTGCTGGAGTGTTTTGCTTCTTGGGAAATGGATGGGTGTCGAAGGAACTGAGCGTGTCACTGCACCTGTGTGGAATGGTTATTATTCCCTGCCACTTCCTCAGGGAAACTTGAAATGCCGTGTCTGTCATCTCACAACCGGCAAGCTTTGAGGCATTTCTAGAAGGAGTGACATCTTGAGGGATCGACATTGTGCTTTCCTTGCCATGGAGTGAGCCTTCATCATGCATAACGACAGTCCATCTCCCTTTCTGCATGCTTCACCTTTGCAGTACCCAACCGGTGTTGCAGAGGTGTCATCTAGCCAAATAGTGCCTATATTTGCTACTGGATCCGCTTGAGCTCACCTGCAGAGATAACTTGTATTAGCCTTATGATTACGAACAAATGATAAAATGCCTAAAACAATAGATCTTTTCCTTCATGAAGCATTTATAACATCAAAAGAACAATCGTGAAAGAATCGGCCCCTTGGTCTTTAATCCATACATTGATTCAGTCCCGCAGACAAAAACTGAGTTTACACTGAAATTTATCGTAAAACACGCAACTGAGTCAAAATCTAAACTTGAAACACTATAGGCAGGAACCTGTACCCTATCAGGTCCGCTATATGGAAATTTCCATTAAAAATCGTGACCACGACATTTTATTGAATACACATGAATAAACATAAAAACCCCACAGCCGGGCTGTATAGCCAGACTTCAAAGTTATACACTAGAGCCTATAACTATTGGCGGGTCTGATAAACAATGGCGTGCCTTATACAAAACTTTGGACTGGGCCGATTGAGATATGCGAAATGCTCCCGACCCGATATATATATCTATATATATATATATATATATCGTGGTTGATAAAACCATCGGGTCTGGTAGATGGTAGCACGCCATTTATATAAGCCCTGTGTCTCCTATAGTGATAAGCGATTAGCTCCGGACCCAATATATTATATGATATGCTTAATAGGATTGGTGGGTCTGCCACATCATTGCGCACCTTATGTTCAAGCCTTGGGACCCCACTGATTGTGATATGCGAAATGCTCCAGACCCGAAAATATATGTATTCCGGTTGATAAGGGCATCAGGTCCGAAGGGTGGCAGCACGCCCTGACTGCATATTCCTTGGAATTAGGTCGATTGCGATATGTGACGGGGTTTTCAGACCCAAAAAAATATATATTGTGGTTTATAACGCCGTCAGGTCTGGAGCCTTATGGCATGCATTATGTTAATTGCGATAAGCCCCAAAAAGGGATTTATGCATACTTTGTGAGGGAATTTTGTTATAAAGAGTTAGAACGAAAATAAGGTGCAATAGAAGTGAGGGTGAAGGTGATTATGTGAGTGAGCATAGAAGTACCATGAATGCATATGAATATTGAAAAGTTTGATGAAGGGAATGAATAAAGGGCTGAGATGGGTCAAGAATGAACTATGCAACGGAGATTTATCAAAAGGTGGGTCTTGACCATTATGAATTAATAATTTGACTTGGCAACGAGTTAAAGTATCTAGGATAAAATGGATCATTTGGAGAGGTGGAAGATCAAACTTCTAGGGGGACCCATGAAAAATTGCTACTAAGGAAAGTTTTAATAGGGTGGTGGTTGTGGCCACAACAGGACAATACCTATATCATAATGCCAATAATCTCCCCCTTTGGACTTGATGGCAACGACCACACCAAGTCAATCTCCCCCTTTAACATCAAGGGCAAAGGGTCATGCTCCCCCTGAGTACATGCTGAATTCTCTGATATGCTGAAGTATACTGATTGAGCTCCCATGATCGAGTCCATGCTCCCCCTAAGCACAAGCAAAGTCTACAAAAATATTTTCTAAAAGAAGAACATGACTCTATACCTATGACCTTCCTATCACCAATGACTCATACATACATCCATCTCCCAACCAAGTGGGGATATACCAATTGTTTATACATGAAAAAAAACAAGAAACATTACATCATCCATCCCATGCATAGTGGGGTTACAAATTAGGACTTTTCATGACCTTTACATTAAATGATATGCATGACATATATAACATAGACCAAATATCTTAAACAAGACCATGATAGTCATTAGAAACTATCATATGATCTGTATCATCAACAACATCTGTCAACAACATCTAGACCAGCAACCTGTATATGTCCATCATTAGTTCCCAAAATATTATCAACCTGTGTCAAAGTATGTCAACATATATCAACTCATCCTCTTGATCTCATCAAGATCAACTTGCTTTGTTCCCTTATCATAACCTTCCATGAATCAACTAAGTATATGTCATATCTCCAAGCGGTAGCACAAAATCATGCACATCATATCATATGTATGTGAAAACACCATAGACATCATTATTAAGCACTGCATGATCTTTCCACAAGAACCTTCATTATATCATCACTAGGGAACATCAACCATGATAATCAACATATGTGAGTATCAACCTATCATCATAAAGTAAGAACTCATCATCATTGATTAGGTACCAAAGACTTCTAGACATAATGCCAACAATGCTTTATTAGAAGCATACCATGTTCTCCCCCTGAACTTGTTCCACAGATCTAATCATTGCATATGTTAGTAAGAGATATCAAAGCATCATCATCAATTAGATATGCATCAAGTTATCAACAACTTTATGAGGATCAATATATTTCCACATGTTATCAACAGATTGTAACCATCATCAAACAGAGCAGATAAGTGACAAAACCATAGCAGACCCCTTTTTCCTGAGTCTGGCCCACTGCTTTTATTCAAACCAGCATATATGCAACTGTGCCCACAGAAACCTGCGTATGTACGTGACTATGCTTCATGAAACTCGCGTATAACAACATTTCTCTAAAAAAATAGGATTTAACAACAGGATGATGCAACAACTACTCCCAGCTTTTGTCTGAGATATTCAAATGTCTTTCTAGGCAGTGGTTTAGTGAATATATCAAAAACTTGTTCTTTGGAGGGAACATACTCCAATTTGACCTTTTGTTCAAGCACTTGTTCACCTAGAAAATGATATTTGATGGGTATGTGTTTGGTCTTGGAGTGCATGGCTGGATTCTTTGAAACACTCATGACACTTGTATTATCACATAGAATGGAGATGGGTGGAGTACATGTGATCTGAATGTCTTGCAAGGTTTGCATCATCCAAAGTAGTTTTGTGCAGCAAGATGCAACAACCATGTATTCTGCTTCAGCTGTAGATAATGCAATTGAACTTTGTTTCTTGCTGAACCAAGACACTAACCTGGAACCCATATAGAATGCACCACCACTAGTGCTTTTTCTATCATCAACACTTCCTAACCATCTGCATCTGTATATGCATGAAGTGTAAGATTTGTATCTCTAGGATAACATAAACCAAGTCGTGTTCCTTGAAGACATTTGAAAATCACTTTGACTGCCTAAAGGTGTATTCCTTGGGATTTGCTTGGAATCTTCCAACTATTCCTACTGATGCAATGATGTCAGGTCGGGTACCTATTAGATAAAGCAGACTGCCAACTGGATCTGTATTGGTTGATGTACTGCTGCTGATTCATCATTTGGGTTGAGACTGATCCTTTTACTGTTGGGGTGAATATGATTTAGAATATCTATGCCATACTTTTTCAAGATCTGTTTGAGATATCTGATTTGTGAAAGAAAAATATCATCTTTATTTTGTTGAACTTGTAGACCAAGAAAATAGGTAAGCTCACCAAGCAAGGACATTTCAAATTCTTGCTGCATTACTGAAGAAAAATTTTGACTCATGGATTCTTCATTTCTATCAAAAATGATATCATCAACATAAACAACAATTATTAGCAATTTATCGGTGTCAATCTTTGTATATAGATTGCTATCTGCTGACCCCTTTGAAAAATCCTGTTGGTGGAGATATTTGTCAAGACGGCAATACCAGGCCCTTGGAGCCTGTTTTAGACCATAGAGAGCTTTTCTGAGTCTACATACAAGTTTTGCATCATTTCCAAGAATGAATCCTTCTGGTTGTTCAATATAGACTTCTTCTTCTAAGTCTCCATTAAGAAAGGCAGATTCTACATCCATTTGGTATACTTTGAATTTCTAAAAACTATAAAGAGCAAGAAACATCCTTATGGCTTCAAGTCTAGCAGCAGGTGCAAAATTTCTTCAAAATCTATACCTTCTTATTGAGCATATCCTTTATAAACAAGTCTGACCTTGTTTCTAATAACTTCTCCACTTTTTTTCAGCTTGTTTTTGAATATCCATTCAGTTCCTATGATATTATTATCATGAGGTTTAGGAACTAATTCCCAAGTATTATTCTTTTCAATTTGCTCAAGTTCTTCATTCATGGCCTTGACCCAACATTCATCTTTGCATGCTTCATTTACATTTTGAGGTTTGGTGGAAGATAGTAATGCTAGATAGCTTGAGGTTTCTATAATAGTTCTTCTTGTCTACACACCTGCTCTTTTTCCCCTGAAATTTGAGTTTCTCGATTATTTTTTCTGAACATACTTGGATGAAGTCTTTTCTTCTACTGTTATCTCTTGTTTTGGTGCTTCATTGGTTTCTTCTTCAGAATCAGTGTGATTTGATATGGGAAAATAATCCTCATCTTCTTCATTGTCATAATCTTCGGTTTTTATCTGTTTTGGATTTTTGCATGATTTATCAACCACAACATCAATACTTTCAATACTTTTCCAAAGTATTTTATTATAACATTTATATCCTTTACTTCGGGAAGAGTAACCAAGAAGAATACCTTCATTTGCTCTGGATTCAAGCTTACCAAGTTTTTCATCAGTCCTTTTGATGTAACATTTGCTTCCAAAAACTTTGAAGTATTTTACAGTAGGAGTCTT
>APFE030527249.1:173604-184128 GCA_000404065.3 Pinus taeda
CTTTCTTGATTACTCATGATGATGGATCTTCCTTCAAGCGATCAAGCTTCTTCTAAAGGACCTGCTCTGATACCAATTGTTGGAAATAATACTGAGAGGGGGGGCGAATCAGTATTTGTAACTCAATAATATTTCATTTCCATAGGCAGATTTGTATATGCTACTTTAGCTAAGTGAACCAGTGTGTACACACGACTGTTATTAAAGCAACCAGCGTATATACAGAGAACTTTTGATTTACCCAATTTATCATGCATTGAACTTTAACCAGTATGTCAGATATTAATTAGATAATGCAGTAAAAGCAGAATAAAGCATTACACATAAGAATCACACATGAACACCAAGATATAAGGTGGAAACCCAATGTGGGTAAAAACCACCTCTTGCTGTCGTCTCTGTCTTCTTTTAATAATAAGAAAAATCTATTTACAATTTTGTATTGGTGCAGACTTATACCAGCATGTAGGCTTCTACCTGTAGAAGGCTGTAACCTTCTCTCGTTTTCCAGCTACTACTGGAAGGGAGCTACAACCCCCTAGCTCTTGTACTAGCCGATATGATTGCTAGTATGTAGGCGCCGACCTACATAAGGCTACGACCTTCTCTCTTCCTCCAGGGACCACGTTTCATAAATTTTCATACTGGATCCATCAACAACATCATAACTGTAATTCAATCATCAAATACATCTGCATCAGCCAATCAATTTTTGAACCAACCATAACCGAATCAATTAATCACTTTGACAACCCATCAATATGATCATTCAGAATACTGTTACCAGAATATAGTAACCAAAACCCAAACCAGAACCCAGAACTCTACAACAACAAACAAAAGCAACTAAAACATATTTTATAAGGTATACGCTACTTCCATGTGTCGAACCTGTGTGTATACACACTTTTCTCAAAGCCAACCAATGTATACATCTGCAAATAATAATTTAGAATTCTGCAACTATTCCCGACTTCAGTTATACCTAGATCATATCATTTACATAATAATATATGCGTCAGCGTTCAAATCTAGAATATACATGAACAAAAACACATCATGATAGATCATTTTATGCCTTACGATCCCGATCCATCATTAGATCTAATCCATCATCATCCGCTAAGGTTCATCCTTGATTCAGACCCAGCAATGCACTATAACCCAATAACCTGCATACTAGATCTCACACTTCATCAGATATTCGATACTTGCACATCTTGGCCTAATGATATTCTCCTCCTTTTATAGTTTTAGGCCTTTCTCAATACCATGGACCAAAACCACTTAGGACCAATACCAAGGACCAAATGCCTAGGGTCAATACCTCGGACCAAATACCTTGGACCAATACCATGGATCAAAATACCATGGACCAAATACATTGGACCAAAAACTTAGTTTTCCAAGGTATATGTGCTTTTCCTTCTGTGAAAGTGCGTGTGTACGTATCCGCGACTTGTATATAGTGAACCTGCGTGTACACACAGCTTGGTCAATGGTGAATCTGCGTATACCTCTCTTTCTTCATTCTGTGAAGACTGATCTGTAATTATTTGTTGTTTACCTGCTATATTGTGATCTTTCATCTGAGTGAGTTGCCATCAAGGATAATACTTGTATCATAATGCCAACAAATATAATGCAGTTTATGATTTTAATAAAATAATATCTCGACACTGATTTCTAAAATGTGTAAGGAAGATTAATCATGGAACATAATCGTGTGAATTTAAGTAAAACGTATATGTTTTAAAGTAACAAAATTTACAATAGTATTTTTTTATTAAAGATCAAGCAAATCAATTCTATCAACATTGATAACGATTACAAGTCATTGAATACCATTGAAATCGATGGTATTTAAATGCCCTTTCAAAACTTAAAAGTCAATTCATGATTTAGATGACTTATTGTCTCTTTCACATTATATATATGCTTGTTGGTTGTAAAAGTAATTTGTTAATGTTCATTTTGTTTTAGACTCGTTAGAAGAATATAAACAATCAACTTGCTTCGTTGTTATGAAACTGTTAAGTGTTTTGAGGTATTTACTTTTTTATTTATTTCTTGTTCTTTGCATTTGTTATTCCCAGTGAAGAAATGGCTGAAAGAAATAATGGCAGAGGCGCAAGATGTAGATGTAGGAAATGAAGATATTTTAATGCAACTTGTTCAAAAGAAGGAATAATAGATGGCAAGTGTAAAGGAAGAGGTATGTATATATTTAAGAAATTCTTATTAAGAAGTAAAATTCATGTCTTTAGTACTAATGCAGGAAGATATTGTTGCAGAAATATGTTTGGGAGCACAAGCATGGTATGTTTTGGATAAGATTGGATTGGACAAAGCTTTTATCTTCAATCAATCTACACAAAGAAACATGATGAATAAGAAATAACTCTTCCATATACATATAAGCATGATGATATGTTTTGGAACTCTTTCATATGATTATCCAATATACAAAAATATGATGGATGGGCAAAACACATGATGATATTGATCGACATCTGATTTGGTCTCTTGAAGAAATACGACTTCAGAGGGAGTTGTATAAACTCTACTAAACATGATTTTGAAGCTTGATTAGTTCACTCCACAAACACATTGATCGATACTTGAAAGGAAGAAAACATGGAAATGATTCTAATATGAAGATAGATCATACAAAGGGATGTTGAATTCAGAGGGAGCTACTAGTAGAACATGTCATCTTGAAAACTATTACAACTGGGTAATATTGGTTTTGAGAATTTGGTATTGATGATTCGTTTATGACTCAACTACTTGTAAAAACATATTGTAGAAACATGGATTGAAAATATAACAATTGAGACAACACATCTACAACTATTTGGTTTAATCTTAATTCTAATCACATGGATTGAGTGTACAACATTGATTTTAACTCAAAAGCATTGATGACGTAAATGTGTACACCATGAAGGAAGAAAAATCTAGCAAGTAACAAGATAACATGTTGGTCATGTTGAATTCGATGATATTCACTTTCCAATGGATAGTGACAACAATAATTAACTCTACATTGATTGGTTTGGCAAGATACTATTAATGATGAAAATAATGATTGATGGAAAGTGATGTAAAATGTTGATGTCATTAACCTTGTTACAAAGAAAGATCGATAAGGAATTTGGCTCCATAACATCCAGGAAGGTTGAAGCTCACATATGATATGAAGGTGAGCGAGAGGAGCCCTTGCAACTACTACTATAATCTCCATAAAAGAACAAGTAGCAAATGAAATAAACAAATAATGAAGCATATGGTTATGATAAAGTCTTATTGATTGAGAGGGAGCAAGAAATCTCCTTATACTTGAAAATGAGTAAGGACCTCCTCCTTCATTAAGGAGTGATGGTGGGCACTATATTCTCCATAGGTGTCACCCACTAGGATAGGACTAACAACCATATGTCTAATGTATCATACTGGGAGGGAGATTGTGTTAATTTTTTATTAGAGTTGCATTGTTCTTTGCTTTAGATAATTGCATTACATCTTTTACATTTTAAATTCACTCCACAACATCATACCATTGTTACATCATTAGCAATTATGTAAAAAGAACAATATCATCAACAATGCAGCAGAATAATAAAATAAACATCAGAAGAAAAACATGCACAAATAGAGATATTGAGATTGGTTAGAGACTAGGACAAAATCCTACAAAGGGGAAACCCCAACATTTAATTCTTCTTCTTTTATTATATTTCATCAATTGTTCAACTGAGACACAAAGTACATCATCATAATTCATATCAGGCCACCTAGGGCTATACAAGTTTCACAACTACGTTTGTGAATAATACAAGATACATCCAAGAGGGCTTCCATCATAAGAGAAATCATTATCTAGAGCACTATTATGCATGCTGAAATTATTGCAATATTGTCACAATCCCTGTAATCAATGAGTAATAGAAATATTGACTATACAGTCATTGATTGCCATGAAGATTTACACCATCATGAATCATTGTCAACATCTATCCATAACAAATCACACGAATCACATGATCATGGACTAATCAACCATACTGTTCAACATACGAATACCATATAATCTTGCCAATATTACTCTGCATCTAAGCCCCCCACACACATATGTTGAGTAACTAATGGCCTAACATTGAGGTGCCATACACATGATGCCAACCATGCATACAGTTCCAACCATACATACCCAAAACTAATATGATGCCGAAATACAAATCTACGCTGCCTTACCAATTATGATCTATACTGAAACAAAGTCATACATATAATAGAACTACAAATGAACCAAATGTGTAACTGTAGATGCATGCCAAATTGTCAATACTGTATGCCATATAAATTGTGTAATTCATATCAATTATTTCGTATGCCAAACTATGTATACTATATGATGATGCCAATATCTGAGATAGCCATTTGTACAGTAGAAGAGATCCCAATCATAAATTGAATGACACATATAAACATACTCTGTGTAATACTGCAAACATCCAGGTCAGGGTTACAAGAATAGGTCATAGAGCGAGTTGCAAACTTTTGAGATCCGAACAAGCCACTTCGGAAATGACGTGATCTACTGTGGTATGTTATGGCAACAACTGCAAAAGGTATATTTACGAAAGACGTGTATGGAACACCCTTTCTTTTTTCGAAGGCTTTGAACATTTATGTAGAATTTTAATACTGCTTTCTCCAAGAGTTTTTAGTTTAAGTCCTCAGAACCCAGAACACCTCACATGGTTTCATTTTGATGATGCCTACATAATTCTGTTGAATTCGATGGCGACCACCTGTGCATATAGGAATCTGCTGACGAGTTGTCATGAGCTCTGACCGATCTAGTGCCACAACCCATTCGGCCTGGCCCTTTTCTTTCCAGCTTGATGCAAAAGTTTGCAAGAACGATTTCGTATTCGTGCTCTGCAAGTCTTCATCTACAGAGAAAGATTAAATCTGGGGCCTAATCTCCGTTTACGTGCATGTATTTCTGTGATGATGAGAGATCATAAGCTGTTTTCCATGTGGCGTGTAGCTCTTGAAAGGAACAAAGAGGACTAAGGAATGGATAGAGCAAACATTAAATGTATATTGTCTCATATACAATTATTTGATTCATGATTTTGTGTGGGTATTTTAACTATTTGGTGCTGGGATTGTCAGTTTCAGAGGGTGCTGTTAATTTTCGCAGTTACAAATTAGGCATCATCGTAAGTGTTTTGTAGGGACTGCATCATATCGTCAACACCTTGCAAATCGATATCAGATTAAGGACATACAGATGTGGGCAGTGTGGTCATCAGTGAGAGTAGGGAGCTTTTATGCAGCAAAAGTATCGAGCAGGATAACCTGAACAATACAGAATAGTACGAAGTAATTTTGGCATTTTATAGACTTATATATTTCTCGAAACAGGTTGGACCGCAAATGCATTCAAACATGACAAATGAATCAAAAAATTTCAAAACATGTGGAAACAAATGATTTAGGACAAGTGAAAATTGCTTCATCCGCTAAAGCTAGGAAGTGGGTTTGGGTCAATGCCAAACAATATCAGGGCATTTTAAAACGAAGAATATCCCGTCTAAAATGGGAGAAAACAAAGAAGAAACGGTCTAAAAAGAAAAGTACTTGAGCCCTTTGCAAAAACACTCAAACAAGTCTCCTCTACAAGCACGTGGCAACAAAAAGTCTAGAGGAAAAATCATTGATGATTCTACCTTATATAGTCCCACATCCACACCTCTCACCTGGTCATCTGATCTTTGTGTGAAAGAATTGTTAAATGCAAAACAAAGGTTGGAGGTTTTAGAAGCTAAAGGGCAGGAAAGAGATCATAAAATTCATATAACAACATCTGAGAATACGGCTTTAGCAGAAAGCAATAATGTTTTAAAAGAACAAGTGGCATTGCCATAGGGAGTTCTCCTGGTAGGGAAGACAAAATGGCAGCATGAAGACGGATGTGCAAAACATAAAGAAATCTGTAGTGGAAAGTACAAAGGTGGTGAATGTGAAATCATCCCAGGATAAAGGGAAAATGGTTGCCCAAATAAACAACCATGAAGAGAATGCAAGAGAAGAAACGAAAGGAGATTCTACCAAAGTTTCCAAAACTCGGGTTCAAGTTATTAGCAATTTTGCTAATAAGGAAGGAGAAACAAATATTCAGGTTGACAACATGTAAGGTAGTGAAGGAAAGGAAAGACAAAATAGGGCAACAAACATAATTATTAAAGGGGTGAAAGACTATGGGAAAAATGAATATACTCTTGACCTTGCAAGAGACTTCTTGAAAGACAAGTTGGTATGGCAAGGACAAATATGCCAAGCATGGAGAGTGGGTAAGTTTAACAGGGAGAGAGCCAAGCCCATAAAAGTCATTATGCTTAGCTTGCGGAAACATCTCTTGAGGGGTTTTCGGTTTTTCCTAGAAGAAGATTTAACTGTAAAACAACAGGAGGAACGAAGGGAGAAAATTTTAAAGGTTAGGGAAGCAAGAGATGAAGCCAAGAGAGCATGGATTTATAAAGACAAAGCCGTGATAGTGTGATTTGGACCTCCTTCCAAAACGTAGCAGCAAGATGGTAATAAAGAACATGCAACAAACTCTTCAACAAGAAATCAGAAAGCCAGGTCAGTATGGGAAAGCAAGGACAAAGACTCAAATGTGAGTCTTGCATGTCAAAATAAATAGCAATCAAGTCATACCAAGGTTTCCTTAAGATTAGTTTGTTGGAACTATAGAGGTTATCCATGGAGACGAGGACCTGGGTTAGGGCCTATTGTGGAAGATGGAGACATAATTTGTCTTATAGAAACACATAAGCATAAAGGGTGCAAGACACCTTTGTTTGAAGAATATTAGCAGATGGCAGTGTGGAATAAGGCAGCAGGAAATGACAAAGGGCACGGGGTATCATTGTTTCAATAAGGGAGAAAGAAGGTCGTTTCATTCAGTTAGAAAAAGAAGACTCAAATCAACGATTCATTTGGTTTAAAATATCAGGGAATGGAAACCACATCAGAATTGCAGCATGTTATTTTGTGCCACAGGTTTCAAAAATCTACAAAGGTAGAGGGCTTGACCACAAAGATCCATTTGTAGTCTTAAAAGCGGATATTGCAACATATTCGCAACTAGGTGAAGTCCTTATAGTGGGTGATTTCAATGCTGGGATTGCAAGTGAGAAAGCTAAGATTCTTTGTTGTAAAGATGATTGTGACCCTATTTGGCTTACAGAATAAAGTAATCATCAGTGGGAAAGAATTTTAGAGGACAAGGGCTGCAATATCTTTGGTGAACAATTGGTTACTCTACGTGGGGCCTTTTGATTTAGTCTTTTGTAATGGCTTGACTAGATGGGAAAAGTCTGGTAATTTCACTTGCAATACTTACAATGGAGCAAGTGTGGTAGATTATGTAATTTGCTCACATGGTTTGTGTGAGAAAATGGAGGAGGTTTTGTACGGAGATCAGCTGTGGGACTTGAAATGAGATCACAAGCCAATTTATTTATGTTTCTCTTCGATTGGAAAGAAACAATTAGAGTCTAGAAAATTGTAATACCTTCAAAATGATGCTAGAGAGGCTCTTCGAGAAGGAGAAAATTAAAGTTCAAGCCTTCATAGTCATAAATTAACACATTTAATTCAATGTGCACTTGCAAAGTGCAAAATAGAAAAAATTAAGAAGTCTAAAACAAATTGCTTTCCAGTTAATGCTTGGTTTGACGAGGAATGCAAAAAGGCAAGGAGAATTGGAAATAGTCAAACAAGGATAACATAAAGCTCAAAGATTACAAGCAGTTATTAAGCAAGAAAAAGGTTGATTTCATGGTTTCAAGAGGGAAGAACTAATCTTCCTTTGGAAAAATAATCCCAAATTATTTTTGAAGGAGCTCCAATCGAAAAAGATACAAATTGGAAATAATATTACAACTTCTAAATGGTTTGACTATGCAAGACAACTCTATGAGTAGGTTCCCAAGGTTGACCCTCCCCCTTTGGTCAACACTAATACTGAACTCTTCACGGTACAAGAGGTAGAGATGGGTATCAAGAAGTTGGGTGTTGAAAAACAAAATACTTAGCTGAACTCCAAGCAGCATATCTAAAGTGGGGCTCAAAGATTCTTGCACCTCACATTACAAAAATCTTCAACAACATCATATAACAAGGGCTCCCCACAAATTGGACAACTAGTTTGGAAACATCTCTTTTCAAGAGCGGCGACGTCAATAATCCCTCCAATTATAGGACCATCATGATAAACCCTTTGTTTCCAAAGCTATTTGGAAGCATGCTAGAAAATTAAATTAGGAAGTGGGTAGAAGAAAGAGATAAGCATGCTAAAGGGCAAGTAGGTTATCTAAACATTCCACAATTGATCATTGTGTAACTTTAAGGCACATCATTGAAAAATTTTGGGAGAAAAAGGAAGAAGTCTTTGTTGCTTTTTTGATTTTAGAAAAGCCTTTGACTCGGTTCCTAGGGATAAGCTTTGGCACAAAATGGAGGAACTTGGGGTTCTTAAACATTTGAGAGCAGTTGTGCATAGGCTGTATGAAGAGGTGAAAGTCAAAATTAAAACTTCAACAGGCATTTCTGAAAGTTTTAGAAGCGATATCGGGGTCAAGTAAGGTTGCCCACTGTCTCCTACCCTTTTTGGTTTATATATCGACAAGCTTGAGGAGTGGTTAAATTTGCAAGGGGGTGATGGTATCTATTTGGGAAAGTTTGTTATAAGGTTTCTTTTGTATGCAAATGACCTTATTCTGATTGCGAAGTCAGCTCTTGGTTTGCAAGAGCACTTACTATGCCTTGAGCATTTTTGTAGAAGTGTGGGGATGCAAGTCAATATTAACAAAACGAAAGTAGTGGTATTCTCTAAGAAAAGAAAACATAACCAACATAAGTTCTACTTTGAAGGCAACATTCTGGAAGAAGTTGTGGACTACAAATACCTCCAAATTGACTTCAACAAAAATATAAGCCGGAATGGTTGTAGAAAGAAAAGAACTTTGGGGGGTTGGAAAGCATTTTATGCTTTTCAAAATAGGTGTAGAGAGGCAGAGTTATGGGACTAGAAAACCACTCAAACTCTTTTTGGGCTTCTAGTGATTCTGATGATTCTCTATGGTTGTGAATTATGGGCCAGCGATACATCCGACATGCAATGGAGACAAATTGAGAAAATTCAGAAGCATTTGATTACAAACAAATTTAAGATTAAAAGTGCAGTTCCTTATGATATCTTGTTAAGTGAAACAAGGACTGCTCGAAATTGCTATGGTGTGAGTCATAAGGTATGTAAAAAAAAATTGAGCAAATGGAAGAGGGTAGATGACCTAAAGTTGTATTTAATGATAGATTGTGCAAGAGCCAAAAAATTTGGATGCAACAAAATAACAAATGGTTTAGTAAATGGGGTATTTGCTTGAATGCGTGTCCCATAAAAACCAAAGAAATAAAAGCTTTTGTTATGGAAAAGTTCCACAAGTGTACTTGGGATAAGGAGCTAGGGAGAATGAAAAATTACTATATTGAGGTGTTTAATCCCACTCATAGTCATCAACCAAAAGTATACATAGAGGCCAATATCTCTTGGAGAGAAAAAACTCTTATTGCTCAGTTAAGGGCTAATTCTCATCAACTCCGTTGTGAAATAGGGTGCTGGAAAAGGCCAAAGGAAGTGTGGGAGGAAAGAGTATGCATTTTTTGTTCTTCCAGAAAAGTGGAAACAGAAAAAATTTCATTTTAGAATGTGAGGCCTTCAAAGAGAACAGGGAAAATTATGTAGATATGATGACAACTAGCTCTTGGGATAATCTATTTAACGAAGCGTTTGTCGAGAAGCTGGGAGCATTTATTTTGAAGCTTCACAGAAAAATGACCAAATACATCAAGTAGATGAAGAAGCAATTTGTCCCATAGGCTATCTTTAGCCTCATGGACGTTAAAATAATTTCTTTATTTCTTTCTCTCTTGTTAGGCCAAGTAGTAACTCCACAAAATTCAATTCATTGATTTCATTTAGGTTGGTGTTTATTATATACATGAGGGAGAGGCTGTTCATTTCATCTCCCGGTGACTATTCATATTCTCAATTATTTATTTACATCAATTTCAGTTATTCATCCAATCCTGATGATTAGGTGTCAACATTCTCCCTCTTAATCTGAAGGGATGTTTGTGAGTCCAAGCATCGTTCTGAATCTTTCAAGCTTTCTCTTTCAAGTGCTTTGTTGAAAATGTCTGCAATTTGCTCGTTCGTGGAACAATAGCGGAGATGGATTGTTTTGGCCTCAACATGATGTTGAGTCAGATGATATTTAGTATTGATGTGCTTTGTTCGATCATGGAACTTTGGGTTCTTGGCCAACTTTATTGCAAAGGTATTGTTAATCACGAGTGGAGTTTATTGTACTTGTTTTACCTACAAATCTTTAAGAATTTTCTTGAGCCACACAATTTCTTTTGTTACCTCAGCTGCTGTCA
>APFE030527249.1:189437-206236 GCA_000404065.3 Pinus taeda
AGAATCTTGAGCAGGATGCTTTTCTTTATGAGCAAGGCACACAACCTCTTTAGAAGATTCAGGGGTTGTCTTCTTTCCAAAAGCTTTCTCTCTTTCAACAATTTTTTTCACAAGAGAGTCAAAGGTAATGTCTTTAACATTTTCATTTGCTTGCAATGACTAAAGATAATTGGAGTAAGTAGGATAAAGTGCCTTGAGAAAAGCGATAAGAGGAATATCCAAATCAATTTTAGTGGCTTGGATATCATGTATTATAGACTTTACTTCGGACGCAAGAGTAAGAGGATCATTATTTTGCAATTCAAGAGTGAAGAGTTTAATCATGAGTTGAACAATTTCAAGTGCAGAATGTGAGTCATAGAGTTATTTCAGCGTTTGTAAGGCTTCGAAAGCAGTTGAAAATGGCGTAATATGGCGACTCACCTCTTCACTTACAGATGCTGCAATTAATGCATAGGCTTTGCTGTTCTTGTTTTCCCAAATGGTGAGCTCTTTCTCTGATGTAGGTTGTTCTGGCTGTTTGTCTCCATCTCCAATGCACACTCATTTCCACAACTCATTGAAAATGAGGGTGTGTTTTATCATTCGAGACCACTCAGGATAGTTCTCTTTGCCATTGAGAACTATTCCCACAATGGATATGATTGAATGCATATTGTAACAAAACTTCTGCTACAAAATTTTACTCTTAATGGGAAAAAATATAATTCTGATATGACTGGACAACAAATTCAACTGGACAACAAATGTCAATACCCAAGACTATAAATACACCAACACTGTGTATTAAGGCAGCGTAAATACAACAGACTTCATACATTCTTGAAAAACCAAAGCATATAATTTAAATGGGCTCTTCCCACTTATTCAATGTTAACGCAAATATGGAGAGCATCGTTTTTAGTTTTTTTTTTTTAAATAGGTTTCCAACACATAATATAAAGCCCCACAATCATATTGCAGCACCTCACCATATATATTAGTCTTTTTTTGGTAATACGCACTATTCAAAATATATATCAACGCCTTTTTTTTTTTAATTCATTTATCACCTAATGCAGCCCTTCAAAAAAATTTCAAAACATAGCGGTGACATGTATACACATCATAGGACAACATTGAACTTTCCACGCTTTACAGTAAGATTACAGTGTTAAAAAAAATGAGGATTACACATAATAGATAGTGGTATTATCCTTTAGCGGAGCAACAGATTACATAGGCAGTAGTATAATTCTCTAGTACAACAACAGATTACACCGACAACCTTCAGCACACAAACCTTCAATGAGAATCATTCATCAGATGACCTCAAAATGGACGTTGCAACCATCGATGGTAAAGCCCGTCGAGCATCTACTTTTTGTGTGACGGGAATGACAGGTTTTGTGGCCTCCTAGCTTGTCAACCGGTTACTCCACAAGGGTTATGTTGTCCATGCTACAGTGTGCAACCCAAGTTCGCATCTCCATAATCGTTCTGCTACTGGATTAAGCGTTTGCTGTTCAAGCTGACGACTTCTTCTTCTTTCCGAGTCTAGTGCAATGATTACAAACGTAAAAAAATCAGTGCTTAGAGGCTGTTACCTTATGTTTTCTTCAATGGTTGAGAGAACACACATAAGGTTTTAAAAGCGCTCGCGCATAAGCTGCCATCCATCCGCAGATAATGTCAGAGATTTGCAACAATGATTGCGGAGAGGGCAGTGGATTGACTACTCAGGGGGCAGTGGACAGACTGCAAGAAATTAGTAGAAGGAAGAAAATAGCAGAAGGGAGTTATAAGACTGGAAGGAGATGCCCAAAATGGAGTTGGCTCTGATACCATGTCAAGCCAGGTAGTAACTCCACAAAATTCAATTCATTGATTTCATTTAGGTTGGTGTTTATTATATACATGAGGGAGAGGCTATTCATTTCATCTTCCGGTGACTATTCATATTCTCCATTATTTATTTACATCAATTTTAGTTATTCACCCAATCCTGATGATTAGGAGTCAACATCTATATATATATATATATAGTGATGCAATGCCCAAAACAATACCCATAAAAAACAATTTGTTATCAAAAAGTAATGCGATGTCAAAAATATGACATGATACCCATACAACATAACACATCATCCAAAACTAATGTGATATGACATGATATCCATACAAAACAATTCATCATCCAAAAAGGTAATGAAATATGACATGATGCCCATACAAAAAAAACCGTCATCCAAAAAGGTAATGTGATTGTCCAAAATATGACACGATTCCATTATAAACAATTCATTATCTATATAGTGATGTGTTACCCATACGGTGATGCTCGTATCACATAACATTTAGTGATGCGTTGCCAAGACCACATAACAAATAGTTATGCGAAGCCTATAAAGCGATGCTCTTACAAATTACAAACCATAGATAAAAGTCTTGTCAAATGATCATATGAGACACATTGATGGAATGTATATATATAGTAGATCTTCATATGGAGAGACCTGATCCTTAGAGCAAATCGATATGACTTCGATTTGGAGGGAAAAAATTAATTCAAAATTTGGTTCAAAATAATATTAAACATATTTTACCATGAGCTTTGATTTACCTCATTAAATAAGAGTTCCCAACACATTAATATTATTATAAATTTTCTTTTGGGACTCAATGGGCTTCTTTTTGGGGCTTAGGGTTTTCCTTAGGGCAAATTGTCCCAATGTTGCCCAATTTTAACAGAATGGAGGATTGGATAAGCATTTGGAAACTGGTACTCCTTAAGGATTGAAAATACAAGATAGGAAGTAGTTCCATGGAATGACACTATTTGAGGATCTAATAGGGTATCCAAGATAAGAGTGGTCGAAGAGGACATATATTCTTTGAGGATTAGGAATCCAAGATAAGAATAAGTCCTGGAAGGGCATACCTTTTGAACATCCAGATGGGGTATGTGCCTTGAGAGCTTGAGGTGTCCATATATGTGTGCCTCCCAACATTGTGTTCTAATCTTATGGAGAGTTAGAGCTTGTTAGTCAAAAGGCCTCATTATGTTGGTATTTAACAATGCTGGTCATATTAATGATGCTTAAAAAGATGGCTTACCAATCCAAATCTTCTTATATGAACATTTCAGTTTGAGTATATGCTTATACCAATGGTATTATCAATACCTCCCCAGTTAAGAGGGAGTGTATGTAACTAGGTTCGGTCTTCATAATTTCTATTGTTCTTACATTATTTTATATTTCATGTAATGATCAAAAGAAGAAAAAAAATATTAATTTTCAGGCATGGGTTTCATGCTCAAATTATTTGGTCATCTAGGTCAAGCATGTTCTTCATGCCTCTAGGGTTTATTGAGTCAAAATAATATTTGTCATAAGTCAAAATATTGTCCTAGAGTCAAGTCCCATTATGACTTTGAATAGAAAATTGAAAAAGAAATTTAGTTGAGTCAAAAATGTAATTTTTGTGTCCACAAGACTAAGTTGGCCTTGCCTCTTCAAGTTGGTGTGGAAAGGGGTAATTCATCCTCTTGGATGTGTATAAATAGAGATATCTCAAACTCATTTGAACCACCACTTAAGCAAGTTCGATCTCCAAGAGAAGTGTGAAATTCAAGCGAAGAAGTTGGGAAGCAAGAGAAGGGAAGGAAGAAAATCAAAGTTTTTTCCCTAGAATCTTTACCTAAATCTCTCAAACATGCAAATTTTTGAAGCTGCTATAGGGGTTGAAGTTGCAGGTTCGAAGTTTTGAAGCTAGGATTGAAATTCTGAAGCTGGGGACTAAAATTCTAAAGCTGGAAGTTGTTTTGAAGGTTTTGACTTGAGTTGACTTTGTCTTGCTGGAAAAGCTTGGGAGGAGGGCTGACTTGGGTCTTGTTGGAAGTCTTGGTTTTGTTGTTTTGTTATTGGATTCCTCATTTGATCTGATTCTATAAGAAGAGAAGCATTTTCTGGATTTTCCCCTTTGAGGGGTTTGTCCCTGGCTTGGAACCTATATCCTGTGTTCATTGCCTATTTGTGATCTTCATAGTTTATGATTTTGGTAAATTTTTGAAGAACAAAACACAATAAAATAATAAGAAGCCAACATAATTTCACAAGCAATTATCAAGTAAAGAAAAATCACCCTAAATACCGCATCTATAGATTTCTCAACAAATTTGCCTAGAAAATTGTGCCAATCTTAGCTCTATGTGTCCCTCAATATTTGTGCTATTCAAGCCTCATTTTTTATGCCTAAATGTGCCTAGAATTTTGTGCCTCAATCTCCTCAAAATTCGTGCAAGGTACACAAATTTCCTTCTAAATTTCTCCCTTGAAATCTATGCTGGGTCCCTTGAAGCTAACATTAGTATGCAATTGTAAAACTCCTCGTCGTTTGCCTCAAATTTCATGCTTGTCCCCTGCCTCAAAATTCATGACAACAAAGTGTGCTTTTCTTTGCCTAGGAATGTGTGCCCTCATTGTACCAATCGTTGTAATTTTCCGTTCTCTATTAGACTTTTCCTGTGGCTCTCTTTCTCCTCTTCTCCAAATCTCATGTAGAATAGTGTCCCTTCACTCTCCCTTTCTCATTTTATTTCTCATCAATGAGTAAAATCCCTAACCCTATATTTCACATTAGGCCCACTAAAATCACTTAAGTGACCCAAATTAATAAAGTCACACTCACTTTATAAAAAGTCACTTTTTACTCATTAATTAAAAAGTCACTTTCTAACTTTATAAAACCACTTTATAAAGTGCCCGGAAAGTGAAATATGCTCAGTCACGTTTGCATGCTAGGCACTGCCAATGCAAAAGTACCTCAAACTACAAAAACTAACATTGCATGGACTAACATGAGAATGTTACTTGAGGATGAGGACATGTGATACTCGGTACTCCCATTTATGTAGCCTCATTATCAATACTCCCATTTATGTAGCCTCATTATTCTAATATTTTAATGAACACATTTCGATTTTGAGTGGCCCACTTGTGATATTCTAATCCTTTGTATTTTTTTTAGTATTTTCCTAGGAGAATAAGTGGATTTAGACAGGATGAATGCTATTTTATTCTAAAAAAGTCGATATGAAATCTATATGAGGATTTGCTAACTCTATTTTTGAGACTGTTGTATACGAGGAACTTTCCCCTTGGGGCTTAGTGGAGGATTCTTTTGAATGTAAACATGCAAGCATAGGCTTTACTTTTTTAGTGAGGCATTTGTTTTGGATTTCATGTTGTTGAATATGAATGTTGGAAATCACTTGCAATTGATTTGTTTAAGGGCTAAATAAATAATGTTGACCACATTTTGTCAATAGTTCGAGAAGCAAAGTACAAAACAATGGATCAAAAATTTTCAAATCAATGTCGTCATTCAACTTCCAATTTCATCATTGTAAACCCAAATTCTACAAATTTATTGTAAATGATTCTGGTATGACTATTAAGCTAATGCAATAACACCTAAGTAAACCTATGCTTTTTCTCAAAGGGTTTAACACTAGGGAGTTTTTTAACCTCCCCAAATTATGTGTGTTTGTAAACACAAATAATCAGTAGAGTTTTTCTTCCAGCGATAACCCCAAAAGCTAGGGTGGAATTCTTTGATAAGGTATTAGGTGAGACCTAGTGTTTATCGATTATATGTATTTTCCATACTAAATCATATTGTGTCGCAGGATTGGATAATGTCTTGAGGGTCTATGTCTAAATGTGTATTTTCCCTTCGAAGAGTTGAATTAAATTGTAATATTTTATAAGAAAAATATTTTAGTGCATGGTTACTCATATTTAGACACCATGGCTAAAATATTTGAGGGTGGAAAAAATAATTAATCTCCTCTTAGTCTTTTAATTAATTTTTCTGCCAAAAATAAAAGAAAATAAATAGCCAGAAAATCAATTATTTGTGAGTCAAAAAATAATTTGAGAGATAAAATTCTCTCCAAATGGATAATCATAAAAAATTCATGGGTCAAAAACAAATTAAATTTTGAAGGACCCCCACCAAGGGAAAAATGGATTTTTTAAGAAAATTTGATCTCATAGACATTGGTGGTTAAGTTGAAGTGATTTTTTTTGAGGATATTAGTCCAAAATGTTAATTTTTGGATTAATAAAAAACGGGTTTTAAGAGAAATTCGATTTTTTCCTCAAAAATAAAAAGTCAATGGTGGAGATCAAGTTATTTTCAAAAGAAGATCGACGTACAAGACTATTTTGACGAGGATCAAGACAACTAGCCGTTATTTCCACTTGGAGGGGTTTTCTTCTCTCATTTTCTATATAAAGAAGCTATCAAGCTCCTCATTTCATCTTTGGATGATGTAGTGAGTAGGGCTCTGCTGGAAATTCTTTTGGGTTCAATTCAAGGCGTCTCTTATTTGCTAATCTGTGGTATGTGGTGGTTATTTATTTGATATGCTTTGAGCTATTATATTGTCAATTATTATTTCAATTGCTGGTAGTAGGAACATCTATTGGTACATGTATCTTCCCTTGGGTGTTGGGCCAGAGGAAACACACTGAACTTAACAAGATCTAGCATGTATCTCTAGATCTATAGGGGATTTGTTTGAATCAAACCCTTATCGATCTAATAATCTATCATTTTGAAGTGCATTGAGCGATGTGTTGTACTAGCCCTTGGCCTCCAAGTTCACAGATTAAGAAGAGATTAATAACTTTTTTTGGCTCCAATTCTTAATCTAACGAATTTCTTTTATGTAGGAGGGCTTTGCAAAAAGTAAACAAATTATTCTCTTAAGTATTTTCAAAATTATTTTACTTGCGCCATAAAGTTTAATATGCTAATGAGAGCAAGTTTCATTTTGTAAATAGTGTAAATATTTGTAAATTAATTATCCACTAACCTTGTTTATTTTTTGAAGTTTTGTAAATAATTGTTAGGGTTTTGGGACTTTTTTCCAATTTTTGTATATATTGGGTTCTTGGGTCTTCTCTATTTCATTTGTGCCATTGATAGCTCAAGGGTTTGTTGTAGAAATAAATTTCTAGGTTATTCATCCAAGAGAAAAACGCTGATCTAGGCCTTAGAGGGTAAGATCTAGCCTATTGAAGACCCATTTGATTAACGTCTAACTGAGAAGGGAAGGCCTTGACCCTTGGAGGAAAGTTTCATCATTCTTTAGAGGTAAATCTTGTGTTTGCAAGGGTGTTGTGGCCTATCTTGGCTAGCCACATGCCTTGTGAGGCCTTTCCTCCTTGGTCATAGCCCCTAAAGGCTTCTTTTGCTTCGCCGCAACCCTTGTAAGGGCTTCTCTTCCATTGCGACAGGCCTTTAAGGCCTTTCTTGGCACCATAGGCCTCTAGGTCCTTTTTCTTGTGAGTACTGTCCCTAAGAGGGCTTGTAACTCTTGGCCGTAGGCCTATTTGGCCTCTTCACCCGAGTTGTTGGCCTTATTTGGCTTTCATACCGTCATTGCAGTAATTTATTGGCATATTTCTGATCTAGCATTTGAATTTTGACACTAATCCTTGTTTTGCAAGCCTAAGGGTTTTCGTGCTAATAATTTGTGTTTGCAGCTTACGTGAGGTTGGACAAGGATTGCATCATTATTTTGGATTGATTTTTGGTATTCTTGAGCTAACAAGTGGTTTTGTAGGTCATTATATCTTTGGGAAGTCAATTCACCATCTTGCGAGGCCCTTGGGCCAAGGGTTTGCTCTCTAGCCTCATCATCTCCCCTCACTATTTTATGATCAGATCTGAAGCACTCATGTGACAGTCACATAAGTCTAATCTAATTGCATTGAATAAGCTTAAAAATGCTTTTACATAAGCCTATAATCATTGCACACTAAATTAATAAGGCTAACTGACTCGTATGCTTGTCTCTTGTGTTCCTTCTAAGGGCTGATATAATTTTATGAGTTCTGATATAAGTGTTTGAAGGTTTGATATACACTTACAATAGGGGTAAAATGACACCTAAAGAGGCCGTAAAATCATAACAATTCATTTCTAGCCTTAACGGGCCTTGCCTTTCTTGTTTTGCATCATTTGGTTGCATCTTTGATCTCATAATTGCATTTGATTCATTAATAGTTAATGATCTCTAAAAATCACCGTTAGCAATCTCTTTGTGATCTCACAACAAGCATTGATTTCTTTAAGGCAGGTAGTAAATCCTAATTGACTATCTTGGATAATCATTGTGGTGGATGTTATTGATGATATTAAGCTAGTGGAATATTTTGAATTAGGAATCATACCTTGTTGCATTGTTTATTGTAAATCTTGTTGTAGATCTTGATTGCCTAATATTGCTAATCACTTGGAATTATTAGCTAATTTTGCTCTTTAAATGATTTTGTGATCATAAGTGGTAATAAGACCAATCCATATTTGGCTAATTATAATTTCTTTTTCCCACCTTGCTTCAATTGAGATAGTTGCCAATTCGCTTGTTAAGTGCTTCATCTTAGTTGCTCTCATATTGAATATCTAAAATAAATTTTAGAGTGCTTAATCTAATTAATTAATTTCATTGAAGCATTCACTCACATATTTTCATATCATTCTAAGACTAGAAGTGCATTTGTAAAATATACCTCGAAGCATAAGCTTGGTTGATAGAGAGATAGGTCAACCCCTCTCCTGGCTTGCGATGCTTCACCTTTGCACCAAGGTTAAAATAGGTGACCTTACAGTTCTCTTGTGGGCAATCCCTTGTAGGAATGAAGGCACCTGGGTTGTTAGAACCTCACGGAAGGTATCGTTAATGAGGCCATAGCCTCCTTGTGGGCTTCTTTCTACAACCTTCTTGTGAGACTTGCTTCAAGGCGAATGAATTGAGGGTTTTCATGTAGAATAGGCATTCTAACTAAAATCAACCAAGAGCTTGCATCTCACTTAGTTTTAGGTGTTGCATCTCATATAAGATAGTTTCTAATCCTAGCAACCACTATTCATCTGGTAACTTGGATTTTAATTCATATTGTGCAAGTAATTTGACTCCTAAGGCACTGGTCTCACGCTTCAAATTCCTTAAATCTAATCAAGTTGTGCTAAATAATAAACTTGCCAATCATCCTTAATCAAGTTGCTAGGCCATTCAGTGGTGTCTCCCGAACTCATCATCTCATCCATAGGGACTCCCCCCCTTAGCCTGTTGTAGGGAGACAACTTAAACGGAGAGGGCCGAGATCAGAGTGACATCCTTGCCTAAGCATTGTCGCATTCTTGTGTACAATTTGAGCAACAAAAAGTACTTAATTGTGGGTTGCGTATTTCCTTAGTATGTATCTTTGTGTCTATGGATGGAAATATAGTAGATTATCATTCATTTTTATTTTAGTGCTGCCATGTTAACATTATCCATTCATAGACACCCCAAGGCATGCTTTAGAGGTTCTCCTTCATTAAGACTCTTCAAAGTTTATTTTCTGCATTTGCAGGCAGCAAAGATAGGGTTAATGTGGTTTGTCAATTACAATTCCATTCTCTCCTTATCTCATCATACAACAGCCCCTCGAGTTTATCATATGACTCCATATGACCAAGAATGGATTAACACTAGTCTTGATTCACCCATCATCCTATTTACAAAATCTATCCTACAGTCACTATTTTACTAAATTTATTTCTCCATTTCACCTTGAGCCCAAATTACATAAATTTTAGCAACCTTATCTCAAGGATACCCCCTTCTGCCAAAGGAGAGCTGGCCTAAAGTAAGAGAGGGGGCTACTATGGTGATGATGGGTAGCCCCTCTTAGTTCCTCTAAGCTTGTGTTTCAGGACTTTCCCACAAGAAGTGAGGGTTTGGGTGATATCAAGTCCCATTAATATGACAAATCCTACAATACAAAAGGGAGGAATAAAACAATGTAGATATGCTTATTTTTTGTAACAAATGCATGTTTTGAAGTTGCTTAGTCATATGTTGTACATTTAGGTAATATAGCTTGAGAACATTCATGTTTTTAAACTTGCCATAAAATGCATATTTTGAAGAGGCGAGGCTTCCCTGACATCACCTTTGTATATATCTTCCAAGGTATGTCACTGTTTTGTCAAATCCAATTTTAGGCTTGATTGCCCAAGAACTAAAATTACAACAACACAATCAGGATTGACTGAAACCATCAATTCTATTGGTTATTCTCTTGGTTGCTATGAAGATAACAACCTTTACCTTAAAAGATGTGAGACGCATGGCAATCCCAAATACACGGCTACAGAACTGAGTTTAAAAAAGTTGTTACAATATTTAATGCTTTAATTTGAACTTAATAGCCTTGGCACAAATGGCTCAATTCAACTAGCATATACAAATAAATTAGGAAATAAGATCCATAAAATAATGAAAATAAAACAAAGACTAGCTAGCATTTAAGATGGCGCTGCTTGAACATTATTGGAAGAGAACTGCTTCAAGATGTTGGATATTGATGCCACCAAATCGTCTACTGCTCTTCTTAAATCATGGGTCCATGACCAAGTAGGATTGTTCAGTGCACGGGCAGAATTGACACACACTAAAAGTGTTCCACCTTCATGCACAAGAACCTGTAGAAACAAAAGACACGGTTTAATCATCATTAACTGTTACTTCCAGAATCATTCCATTCACTTGCATACAATGCAAGATAGTGCTTTTAGTAATGCGATTCACTGAATTTAATTCATCCAAGGCCAGATTATACATAGTACACAGCTTAAGAATAGTTTATAAAAAATCTAAAGAAAATAATTATTAACATCCAAATATAATGCCATACAAGATGGGCGCATTCCATTGCTCGAATAAACATTTGAATCTATAAATATCGACTTTGTAAACATGTTTTAGCAAAGCTTTACATCATACATATTCAAATAAATAAATATTAAGCATTTGGAATAGTTGAAGAAAAATGAATCACAGAGAGAAATTGTGTAAGAAAAACAGTAGTTGGAAAATTCTGTTTAGGATGTAAGATTTATTTCTCCAAGCCAATTACTTTGTTGTCATTTTCAGCAACAGGGTTAGATCCTTTAGAGTACTTTTATTTTACATCCAAAAAAATTGTATCTACAGGGAGCTTAATATCAGTCAAATAGGGGTGCAATTACATATACAAAAGCTTTAGAAAGGAAGTACACATTGGTCCTATCTTCTTCCTATTATCTGGCTGCATGGTGTCAGTTATACAAAAAACAAAGTTACCAGACTAGGATTGGGAAAAACTTGGTGAGGCGGAAGAGCCTAGAATTTGACTCAGATTGGTAAAAACTCAGGAAAACTTGGCAAGTACAAAAACATAAATAAATACACATACAAAAAATATAAAGAAATACAAAAATGGGGAAAATTGGGAAAATATCAGCAAGTAAAGTTTAATTTGTGAGTCAAACTTGCATTGATACAACCCCAAGTTTGACTCATGCCAATCGGGAAAAACTCTTTTCTGGCCCAATCCCAGTCAAACTTGTGATTCAGTGAGCTGACTCACAGTTCCTGTGACAAATAATAACTTATAAGCTAGAAATTCTAAAGCATAAAGTCAGACTGAAGAAGTTAATGCCAAAATCTGACTCATTAGATACATAGTAAGTAATCTGTATAATATGTTAGAAACAGGAGACATGTTTCGATTGGAAACAATCTGACATTAGGTTAATGCCATATAAAGAATGAAATGTCATGGAACAAATAGTAAAGGACGTGTTTTGGACCATGATCTTGAATCTGCACAAAAAGAAAAATACCATGTTACAGAATCCATTCCCTCCCTCCTAGGATCCTATGGCTCCAATTCAGATTCAGGACATATATGGATACTAGGTCACATGGTTCGTGTTCAGGTTCAGGTTCGGCAATTATTAGGTTCAGTTCAAGTTTGAATTTATTGATGAGGTTCACTATTAGGTTTGTCTATATATATATAAACTTTAAAATGAAATATAGCATAAAATAGTAAGAATCAACATTAATAAATATAAAAAATGCTATCATAGACTTGGAAACTTGAGCTATGACATGAGCTTGAGCTATAGATTTGGTCAGTGGCCATGAGGTTCAATGAGTGCTGCACCTCAAATTTTTTTTAAGGCTTGAGGAATTTTGAATCTCAATATTGAAGTTCAGCGAACCTTGTGACATAGTATGGGCCAGAATTCAGTTACAATCTTGATCCAGATCTATATCAGATCCATCTGGGATGGGAATTCAGATGGATCTGGTTCATAATTGAAAGGAAAAAAAAAAGTCTTAAATGTGTTGAGAAATATGGGGGCAGCTTAATTAGATGATTTCTCTAATTTTGATAACTACTTGTGATGTATTTTTACTTAACTTGATTATTATTGTGTCTTCTATCATCAAACAGAAACCAAACAAAAAAGAATAATAAGACAAGAGGACAGAAGATGTAGGCTAAGCCATCAGTCAAAACCTCTCCTTGAGAGGAAAACCCACAAGAACTCTTCTCTTCTTATAGAACTTCAAATGATGATTTCCAAGACCTATGACCCTTGACAAAGACCCCTCCAAGACCATTTCACAGCTTCCAGCAACTTTTCTAGCAGCTTTGACCCCAGCAACTCTTCCAGCAACTTTTCTAACGACTTCGACCCCAACAACTCTTCCACCAACTTCGATCCCAACAACTTCTTGACTGCAATTTTTGGCTATTGCAGAAACCCTAGCTTTTGCATGTGTGGAAAAAATGGTGATTTCTTCCTTCCTTATCCTTTGCTTAGACTTGGTTCTTCCTTCTTTGGAACTCAAATTGCAAAGTAGACCTTTTGGTGCCCTAACTTAGCTACTTTCTGCTATTCGATCTTGCTGTGATGATGTAGCCCTAATATTCGCACGTGTGAGGAGATGATAGCCCAAAAACAACATTCAAAGTCTTCGTTCCTTTCCTTCTTCTAGTCCTCCTTCTCTTCACTCTTTTAAGTCTTCTCTTTCTTGCTTAATCAAACTTCTTGTTGCTTGATTGGTTGTATCTTAAATGAGGTCAATGTCTCTTATATATAGGCTTCTCATAAGGTCGAATTGATGTCCATGAGGCTAACTTGATCCTTCTTGTAGGCTGCCTTGTTTGACAAGGTCTTGGAGGGTCTTTATGACAATTTTGACTTTACAAAAATTTTCTTTACAAGATACAACATGCCCAAAGGGGTCTTAGATGTATGACACTGACTCTTTTGACTTCATAATTATATGACAAACCTAGAAGCACTCAATGGGTGCTTGACCTATAAATAAAAATTTAAAATAAACTTCAGCATGAAGAACATGCATCAAAATAATAATAATAAAATTTATTTTTCTCTTTTCATCAAATACATCAAATCATGATTACATTAGACATTATGAAGACCAAACCTAGTTACACATTTCAACAAAATGAACATAAACTTTGAAAAGAACCCTGATTTTAAAAAACTTAAAAACACATATAAGGGCAAGCGATGATGCTGATAATGAATTATTTTTGATAATGGTATAGATTCCATTTTACTTTTGGACCCTTCATAGAGATAGCCAGCCATGTGAGCAAATTCATGAGATAATGAATCCTATTTTTGACCCTTGCTTGCTTTTAAGATTTTTGCTTGGTCATTTACATCTTTCAATATTCTTCTGTATTTTTCATATCGCAAACATATCCTAACTGGGATTTTTTGAAAACTATTGTATTCATATCAGTATGTACTTGCACCAGAATGCCATGTCCTGGCAACCTGGAAAAGAATCCCACCAAGTCAACCTTAGAATACTAGCATATAATAAAAGTTAAGGTCTTGAAATGTTTAAAGCATCTGTGGATCAAACTAAAGTTCCATTTATGTACGAAATCATGAAACAACGAACACTGCATTCCTGTTGATGCCTATTATAGGAATATTCCGTAAGCTTACATAAAAGGTCTAACACAATTGTTTAGAGTCCTACCAATAAATTCCAATTTCCAATCCTATGTTATATTGCATTCCTTCATTTGCAACCCTCCCATGCCAATGCATTGTATTTGTAGCACCCAATGCAATAAATAAGCAAGGGAAACAAAACAAGCATTTGTGCCATCTTAGTGGAAGATTGTTACAGTTATGTATGGGGTTGGAGGGATGAGGAAACATGGCCATGAGTTTCCCATACAGCAGCAGGGTCCTTTGCATCAATGTGATATGTGCCTTCTATCTCTACATTCCAACAAGCTGGTGGTACCTTCAAATATCCAGAAGCTTGCCATGTCTAAAGTCAAAGGTTTCTATGCACATGTAACAGCTTCTTTGCTCTGTTAAAGGTATGTCTATTCCTCTCAATGACATAGTTACTATGACCATAGGTGCTTGCCAATGTTATCAGAACCGGACCAGAACTGGTAGAACCAGCCAGTTGACTGTTTTGGTGCCTAAACCAGTATGACAGGTGGCACAAAACTGACCTTTTTCCACTGAAGTGCCCGGTTCTGTACGATGCAACCAAGGATTCTCCAAACACAATTTTTTTAACGAAAACAATAATTTATGAGTGGAGCAGCCTAATATTCAACCCTAAGACCCTACAAATGCTACATAATTAATGGTAATGTTAAATTCTTAAAGTAAAAGGAGGACGTGTTTTACTTAAATTTTTATCATTATCATTAATTGACTCAAGATGTTTGAGAGTGGCTCTGACCTCATTGGATTTCAAATGGAGAAAGTCCAATTTTAGATCGCACTCAAAATCCAACAGGCTTGATAGTTCTCAGGATTGGGGGGGGGGGGGTGGTTAATTTTGTTGTGTACAAGGGTATGGAACTCACATTTAATCAAAAGCACCAAGCCCTCTATCTGCCTTGATGTTAGTGGCATGGACTGTTGAACTCCTCTATTACAACCCGAGTAAAAATGTGCCCACCACTCAAATAAAATCTTAATTTGACACGTGAAACATTTTCTATCTTATTTTAATACTTAGAGGGTGATATTGATGATGGGGATCCCAATATAGGCAATGGTTTTGATGATTCATAGGTATTTGTAGCATGATTTTTTTGACACTAGAGGCCATCTAGAGCCTCTTCGATGATGTATTTTTGGTTCAGAGATGTATTGCACCAAGTGCTATTTTAATTACACGCACTCTTACTTGCCATATAAATGAGAAAATTTGTGTAGTATACCTAGGGGGGATAATATGGGGTACAAAGGGAGGTACCCAAGAGAATAATGTAATAATGGGATGGGCCATAGTAATAAATAAGGTGGTTAACCTATATCATGTAAGGGACCACAAGTGATTAGTAATAATATAATGGGCCCATGGTATTAGATAGATGGTATTGAGGGAACCATGGTATTGACCCATGGTATTGTATGTATGAGGCCTATATAGAGGCTAGAGACTCCACATTAAGGGAAGTCAAGGAATATTGTATGAACAGGCATATGGCTTGTGGAGTGCTCTCCTTCTTTAAGGAGTGAATGTATGGTGTTTCCCTACCTTAAGGGTTTGATTAATAAAATGAAGCATTTCTATCTATTTTGATCTTGTTATTCTTGGGTTTATTTCTATTATCATATATTTCTGGATTCGATCTGTAACAAGTGGTATCAGAGCACTTTCTTGGGAAAAAGTGGAGAATTTTTTTATTTTTTATTTTTTGTATTAACTTTTTGGGGCGACGAGTTTGCAGATCAGATATGTACGTTTTGGGGCAAGTTCTTCAAAATCTAATTGCAGATCTGGATTCTTTGTGAAAAATACTCAAATTAAAAAAAAAATAGGCCAAATCGGAGTCCGGATGAAGGAGATATTGCTGATCTAAAAATCAGTGGTGTGGCAAACATTTTTCGGGGCGGCAAGTTTGCATATCAGATTTGTACATTTTGGTGTAAAATCTGCAAAATCTAATTGCAGATCTGGGTTGTTGGTAAAAAAATACTCGGTTTGAAAAAAAAAATCGGCCAAATCAAAGTTTGGATGAAGGAGATCTCGCTGATTTAAAAATCAGTGCTGTTGCAGATATTTTTTGGGGCAACGAGTCTGCAATGCATACCTCCAGCTGCACATTGTCAATGTAAACATCTGTAGGCAATTCTATGAGTTCTTGTTTCAATGGAGGAAGGATTTGCAAGAACTTTTTGGGGTCTTGGAAATCATATGACTGAATCTTCTCATCTAGACACTGAATCTCCTTCTCGATTCTTTCAACAATTAACTCGAACCAAGGGAACTTTGAAGATTTCGACCATTGAAGCAAGGCATTGAAAACATCTTCATCATATTTAGTATCTGCTAACTCATTTCTTATTTCTTCTACTGCTTCACACAGGGTAAGGTTTGCCACATACCCTACCATTGCATGAATGAATCAACAAGCACTGGAATGTCTGGATCGAATTGGAGTCGCCAGGTGAATGGTTCAGCCTACATATGTGTCTGTCTGCTGTCCACCATCAGCATCAGATCTTGAATTTGATTTCATGTACTGGGACAAGACAATCAACAAGTCGAATGTTCTCCCCAGTATGGTCGCCAGTATGTTAGCGCTTGAAATTTCACCTCAGGCTGAGAAAGGCAAACTCCAAGGCAACATCAAACCACTTAGCCTCGTAGCTAGCCCTACGGGGCAGGAGAGGGCTCTCTCCGGTCTATCTCGGTAAAGATCTTTAATGGGCGAGATAACCAATGTGGAAACACTGATTTTAGGCTAGTAAACTGATAGAAAGGTTTGATTTAGGGATTTTTGGGGTTTTGGTGGAAAATTGGGGAAAGGCAATTTTGGGTGCGGGGATTGGACACAGTTTTCGCAGGGGGTTCTTTGGGGCAAGGTAGGAGACTGTATTGATGCCTTTGATAG
>APFE030527252.1:0-22631 GCA_000404065.3 Pinus taeda
CATTTTGGGATTCAGCTGCGTTAAGTAAGTCATTCACGTATGACCATTTCCATGAGAGGTAGTCGTAATTGACTAATTCCTCATGATTTTTTGAATAGTTCACTTAGCACTCATTGCATCGGGTGATGCTCACAGGGGTGAAGAAGTGGGATTGAAACTAGTGAAATGTGGAGAACGAATCACATAGCATCAATCATCACTTCCGGGGCTTGCACCCGGTAACCAGGACTTCCCAGGAGGTCACCCATCCCAGAACTCCCCTGGCTCAAGCGCGCTTAACTGTGGAGTTTTTCCACAATCAAGCCCACTTAGCTTGCTACCCCATTTGCAAAACCTTAGCAAGTATTGTGCCTCATGAACCATTCAAGTAGAGATCCCTTGACTCTTTTTGAATTTTATGCTATCAAAGATGAATTTGAGGATAGAAGCATAGATCTAGAGGATGAACTAGACCTTCAAATTGATGTACATGTGGATATAGAGTAACCTCCTATTTTTGATGAAAAAAATTCTGCAAATAAGACTGTGCATGAAACTGGAAAACATAAAGATACAGAAAAAGAAGAATTCAAAATACTACAACTCAAAGATAATGTTTTACATAGAGGGCTCGCCCATTTAGAAGAATTGTTTGACTTTAATGATGTTTCTAGAAAGCCAAAAATGGAACCAACAGGAACCAACATTGAGGAATGCAACATAGGTAGTGAACTGAACCCCAAAATTATAAAATTGTCAAAATCATTACCTCTCATGGCTAAAAGAAAGTATATAGCCCTATTCAAAGAATTCATAGATGTATTTTCCTGGAGATGAGGATTTAAAAGCCTATGATACTAGCATTATACAACATGAAATTCCGATCAAAGAAGACCAAAAGCCCTTCAAGCAGAAACTACATAGGATAAACCCTGTCCTAATGCCTTTGGTGGAAAAGGAAATCAAGAAAATGTATGATGCTAAAATGATATAGCTAATTAGATATTCTAAATGGGTATCCAATATTGTGCCTACAAGCAAGAAAAGTGGTGAGATAAGATTGTGCATTGAATTTAGGAATTTAAACAAGGTTTCCCTTAAGGAAAATTATCCCTTACCAAAGATGGATCACATATTGCAAAGGGTAGTGGATTCTAGTAGGATTTCCTTGCTGGATGGTTTTTTACGCTACAATCAAGTTTTGGTACACTTAGATGATCAAGATAAATCTGCTTTTACTACTCCTTGGGGAACTTTCATGTATGTTAAAATTCCCTTTGGATTAATGAATGCAGGTGCTACTTTCTAGAGAGCAATGGACATAGATTTTTCAGAAGAGATTCTATATTTCATTGTGATCTACCTTGATGACATCATTGTATTTTAAAAAATTGATAATAAAAAAAAACACTTAGCACATCTAAGAAAAGTATTTGAAAAATGCAGAAAGCTATTTCACTCAATCCTAAGAAATCATTGTTTGGTCTTGGAGAAGGAAAGTTGTTAGGCCATATCATCTCCAAAGAGGGAATTAGAATTGACCCCAACAGGATTGAAGGCATCCTGAAATTCATTCATCCCAGAGACATGAAAGAACTTCAGTCTTTTACTGGAAAGATCAATTTTTTAAGAAGATTCATACCAAATCTTGCTAAAGTAATCACGAATATAACAAATATGCTCAAGAAAGAGACAAAAATCAAATGGAATATTGAAGCCAAACAATCTTTTGATATAGTCAAACATGCATTAACAAAAGCACCAATTTTAATCAGCCTAGATTTCACTAAAGAGTTCATTATTTTTTATTTTGCATTTGAACATACTATTGTTGTTGTGTCATTATAGAAAAACAATGAAGGACATGAACAACCAATAACATTCTTTAGTAAAACTCTAAGATATGCTTCCCTGAAGTACAATATCATGGAAAAACAAGCATTTGCTCTAGTTAAAGCAATAAAAGATTTCAAGGTTTACGTTTTACATTCTCATATCATTGCTTATGTGCCTAATATAGTGGTCAAAGATATTCTCACTCAAAATGGACCAGATGGGAAGAGAGGCAAATGGATAGCTGTGATATTGGAATATGATATAGAAATTAAGCCCACCAAGTTGATCAAAGGACAGGGATTAGCCAAATTGATGGCTGAATCAAATTTCAATGCTTTAGACATCAACACGGTCTTTTGTTTGGATGATCTAGAGGAACTGGCGACTCCACCAATCTATGAGGCATATCTATATTCTCCCTGGTATGCATGCCTTTTATATGTTCTTTTCAATTTAAATGATCCTCCTGGATTATCCAAAACAAAAGCTATATTTCTTAAATTGAAAGCAACCAAATTTTGTATTGTTGATGGTATACTATATTGGAAAGATGTTGGAGGTGTCTTACTCAGATGTTTGTTAAAGGATGATGCTGACAAAGTTATGCAAGAATTCCATGAAGGTGACTGTGGAGGCCATCTTTAATGGAAAACAACTACTAATAAAATCCTTAGAGCTGGTTATTATTGGCCTACACTATTCCCAAACATCCATAAGATGGTAACTGCTTGCCACAAGTGCCAAATATTTGAAGGGAAGAGAAAATTATTACCTTTGCCCCTGAACCCATCTCTGTTGAAAGTCTTGTCCAACATTGGGGATTAGATTTCATTGGTGAAATTCATCCTTCATCCTTTGCTCAACACAAATGGATCCTAACTACCACATACTATTTTACCAAATGGATAGAAGCCACCCCTTCAAGAGCTGCCACTGATTCTGTTATAATAAAATTCCTTGAAACCAATATCCTTTCCAGATTTGGTTGTCCTAGGAAACTAATCACTGATAATGCTGCAACTTTCAAATAAAAAAAGATGGTGGATTTTTGTCATAAGTACCATATTTCTTTGGGTCATTCAACAGCTTATTACCCTCAAGGTAATGGGTTGGCTAGATCTTCCAACAAAATTTTGGTAAACATCATTAAAAGATACTGGAGGACAATAAGAAGTCATGGCATGAAAAAATGATCTATGCATTATGGGCTGATAGATTGACTACAAAGAAATCCATTGGCATGTCCCCATTTCAATTGGTTTATGGAATAGATGCAGTTTTCCCTTCTTCCATGGAAGTGCCAGTTATGAAGATTATTCAGGAGGTAAAAAGTGAACCAAATGATATTCAAAGAACTATATATAAGACAATCCAATTGCAACAGTCTAGAGAAGAAGTATACAACATAATTCAAGTTGTCCAGGAAAATATAAAGATTTTGTTTTACAAAAGAACCAAGGACGATGATTTCAACATGGGAGACAAATTGTTAAAGTGGGACTCAAGAAGAGAAGACAAAGGGAAACATGGTAAATTTGAAAATCTTTGGAAGGGCCCATATATTATCTTTTTTTTTAGGGAATAATGCATTTTTTCTCAAAGAGTTGGATGGTGTAGAATTACTAGGAGGTCTTGTAAATGGCAGGATGCTGAAACATTATTTTTCATGAGCACACATTTCACCTCACTCCATTGTAAATATCACAGTTTTAAGATTTTTAGTTGGTTAGTTCATTTAACAAAAAGAAATCAGATTGAAGACAAAGAAGATGTGAAGGACTTAAGGCTACTAGTCATGTGTTCTTGATACTTCAAATTGAGAAGTGCCATCCCCGGCTGGAGCCATTGTTAGGGTCCTACAATTTATAGGATCTCAAGGTGATTAAGCATTTCACAGTTTGTAGGTTTCAAATTGTTCATAGATTTCAATTTTCAATCGATTTCATAAAAAAAAAAGAGGAGAAAAGAAAATAAATGAAAAGAGGATCTATATAAAAGAAGAAAAAGAAAAAGAAAATAGAACCCCAAATGTTGTTCAAATGATACAGTCTAAACATGATTGAATAAATTTCAATTATGTTGATAGCTTAGAATATAAAGATTTGCTAAACAGTTTAATCTTGGCAAACAGTAGCTAGGTAGAAAATAAATTTGGTCCAACTATTTAATCTAGACCAAGGGAAGAAATAAGTGATAGAGTAGATTAGATTTTAAAAGAAAAAGAGATAAAAAAAAAAGAGGAAAGGGTCTGCAAGTCTAAGTGCACCCTGCAAATGGAAAAGAACAAAAAATGCTAGGCTATAGAATAAGGGTAGGTAGATCCAAAGAAAAGTGAAAGGATATCAAAGGACCTTTTAAAGGTTGGAAGACATTTTCAAACATTTTCCTAAGGTTAGAAGAAAAATTCCAATATTTTCCAAGGTCGAAATAAGAAATTTAAAAGGAAGGGGTCTTATGTCACATTAATAATAATCCCCCCCTAAACCTTATTATTTACCCCCTTATCTCTATAGTCCACCCCTCATTTATATCCCGACCCCACCATCGTACGCACCCGTCACATCATATCTCATCTACGCACCATCTATCACCCCATCCCCGCTCACTCCACCCAGTCCAATGGCCCTCATCCCTTTCCGACCCCCCCTCACCCTTCGAAAGTTAATCCTAGAGAGGGGGGGGTCCGAATTGGCAGTTTCTCCCTCTTACGTGTCTCATCCTCATGAATTCGCACCCCCCTCTCATACCACCTACTGCTCTCGATGCCCCCCAAAAATTTGTTTTCGCTACTACTCAAACCGCTCACTATTTTGACCATTGGATACCTCAACCACCTCACGGCGCGACCCGTCCCATCCACCCAATCACTTCCATTCCTGTCGTTGAGCAATCAATGGGTTGGATCGTTAGACAACGGACCTGCGCCAAATCAAACCAATCCAACAGCATGATTCCAAGTCATAAAACCAGCAGTTCACGCCAATTTCAAATTTTAATTGCTATTTTTCACTTGTAGGCGTCTTTCCACTTCATTCAGCCATCACAGAGAACACACAATGAAGCCAAAGAACAAAAATATAATATAGGATAACTCATTTTCCTGCAACATTTACCATTTCCTATTCTTGAATCCCATCTCTAGTTAATCCCTTTTCTTTATCCCTCACTGAAATCCCACTTCTTTTTATCCCTTTCTGTTACAGGTTCAACACAGGACAATTTTCAGAGGAAAGCTTCAAAGAATACTGCCATGGCACCAAAGAATAAGGAACTAGAAATATTTAACCCAATGGTGCACCCACCATTGGATTTAGATCACCTACCATTATCTGACAAAGATTTCAAGATCCATGAAACTCTCTCAGAATTTGATTTGTTTGATATATATCTCTGGTGGGAGGACAAATTCATGGAAGAGATGGATGACATAGGCCTCTAGACACTAATCTTCCTTTTTATATCTTCCCTAAAACACACCATTGCCTAGAACTGATCAGGAAGTGTCATTCATGTTACAACCCACAACAAAGGGTAGTGATGGCCTCAACAGGACATATGTTATTCAGAATTGATGCCAAGTCCTTCATGTAGATGATGCCGACCTTGGTTATTGAAGTGACTGCTCCCTTTTCCCATGAAGTTCTGATTGAAATGTACCAAAAACTTGATTTTTCTAAGAGAGCCAAAACATTAGAAATTTTCATGAATGAGAACACACCTCTGCCATGTAAGAATCCAACTTTTTCTTCATCTATTTTCCCTGATAGAACAAAACATATTACCACAATTCTTTCCTATTTACTTGGCGATTATTCAGACCAATGGCTTGATGAAGCTATTATATATTTCCTATCTATCCTCTCAACAAAATCCAATCCCTTTGTCCTTTTCAACTTCAGCCAATTTCTAGCAGATGCCATCCACGAGCAGTTTGTCAATTTTTTCACTGATGAAGTGTTTCAATATTCCTCAGTGTTGGTATATGTTTTTGTATTTTCAGGCAGACAGGCTCTAGTTTTCATTAAGAAAAATGAATGACGAAGGTGAACCTCAATCAGTGATATTCTGGACAACATTGGTAATGAAAGATAAAAAAGACTTCAGTTACAAGACATTTGTGGAAATGTTTGTCCACCCAGCAACGAGCCTCCTTAGTGGGACTGCAGAGCCCAGGATCAATGAAGAAATAAAGACGATTATGCAATTAACAGATCAAGCAAGAACATGTGATTGGTACTTGCACCAAAATTACACTAAAATAAGAGTGTATGGTTGCGAGTTGGCCCCTTACAAACCGCCAAAGTTCCTCCCCATGAGGATATTTGCAGTGGAGTACATTAGACAGATGATTAATGCAGATGAGGTGCATTTTGTATCAGCCAAGAAGAAGTCCCAATTCAAGATCAAATCCCAAATTGGTCCCTTTGTTTGCAACAACAGAGTTATAGCAGAGGAAGCAGACAAAATATTAAGAGAAATGAATTTCACCCATAATTTCACATGGTTTTATGACCCATGGGGCATTATTTCTGATAAGAGGGAGGAAAACAAGTCCACTTCCTACATCCACACTTAAAGGCCCGAAATCGAGAAATACATTAATCAGATGGAATGGATGCCAGATACATTAAAGGAGGTCGAGGAGCAAGTAATCTCCTCTTCTACTGCACAAACTCCAAGGCAACAAGAACAACAAATTACTAAAGAAAGGACCGAAAAAGGAAAAGAGCAAGAGCAAGGAATAACAGGGAAGAGATCCATAGAAGATTAGTCACCAAGGACTGATACTTCCATGAAAGAATTTAGGTTGAAGTACAGGAAGAATCCTAGGAAACATATGGACATAGATAAAGGATCACCACATCAGATAGTGATCAACATAATTGATATTCCAGATTCATCCCCAGTCGAAGGGCAATCTTTTCGTGCTACTGCAATGTCTGAAAGGAAACAATCACTTCAAGTGTCCTCCTCTACAAATGTGACTGGGGAAAAATAAGAAACAATATTTGGCACATTTAGAGAGATCAAAATCAGAAACGGAATATTGAAGAAGAACACCTGTGCTCAGTTTTGGAAGCAGAGTGAAACTACACAAGGTAGATTCCTCTCTGCCTTTGATTCAGAGAAGGGAAAAATGCATATGGCATTTTTGGAGGCACAAATAACAGATCCCAAGACTCCAGCAGACTACAAGCAAACTTCCTTTGAGTTTGATGTCAAGAATGTCCATCCTATTGATCAGCTGGAGATGCACAAACAAATAGGTGAAATGATTTCATCCACTTTAACCAACACTTCTATGAATTTTTTCAAAATGCAGGTGGCCCTTTCAAATGCTCAGTCCCAGTTGAAGATGGAAATAATTTCATCATTGTCAAAGGAAAACAAAATTAAGTCCTTAGAAGACTTGGAAGTAAAAATGGGGTATGACCCCTCAGACACAAAAGCAACTGAAGAAGTGATAAAGCAAAAAGAGTTATATATTGTAGCTTTGAAGAAGCAGCTCCTACACATGACCCATTGACAAAGGAAATAGAGGAAACAGAGAGCCTAAAGTCTGATATGATGAAATTGATAGTGGAACAGTCCATATAGATCAAACATATGGAGACATAGATGGAAAAGATGGTGCAAGAGAAAGAAAATGCAGCATAGATGGCCATCACAGCAATGGAGGCCCTTCCTCTAACAGCCCTCCCCATAACTACTCCAACAGGTGCAACCGCAAGAGTCGGAAGCAGTGCAGAACAATTGGCTAGATCTATGGAAGGTATGAACCTACAGAGTGAAGAAATCAAGAGATTGGAAACCCAATTGAGTGTGCTACAAGATCAGATGAAGAGAGTTGAAAACAATCACTCATCAGAGATGCAGAGAGCAAAGGCATTAATAGAAAGGCTACTTAAGTTAGAAAAATAATCATCCATTGGGAGCACTCTAGGGAGAGTCAAAGAGATCATTTGGTACAATATAATTAATGGGATGAATGAAATTTGGCCTAGCATCCAAATTATCTTTGAGCAGAAGGAATTAGTGGAAAAAGCTAGAGAAGCCATTTCAACCACCAATAAAAAGTTGGGAGATATGCCAGCAACAACAAACAAAATTATCAAATTTTTAAATGTCAAAAACAAATATGAGATGCAAGACTTGGGAGTAGTAGACAGGACAAAGACTATACTACATGTCAAAAAGGTGCTGACAAAGAAGAGCTTAAATGTGCAACTAGAAGAAAAATGCCAAATTCTAGAGCTGACAATCAACAGGTTTTTCAATAGAATGCAACCTCTACATCAGAAAGGTCTTCCCTCTTTGTTTGTTATAAATGACAAACTCATGGACAAAGGAGATTATGTCAAGAAATTACAGGGCATAGCCACAAATGCTGCAAATCTGTCTAACATCAAAGGTAGCATAACAGGAAAGGCATTGTTGGAAGCAATCAATAATCAAATTTGCATTAAACATGAGACAAAACACATGTTTTTAGTCAAGCCATCATTTGCCAAATACACTGATGCTAATGAAATGTACAGAATATTAACCAAGATAAAAATTCCATATGGTGAAGCGTGGAGCGTGCTATGCGATTATCAGGAGGAATGAGACAAGGATGATTGGAGTGACCATACAAGCATGAGCCAGTACCTGCCACGTCAACAAAACTACTTCAGTCAAACTAATACTTCAGGAAACAACATCCCTGAAAAAGAGGGACACATGTCCCAGTTTTCTCAGCGTGACCACTCCATGGCGACATTAGTCAGTTTTATTTCATTGTAATAAATAATAGATTGGAAATTGTACAAGGCAAATCGTTGTAGTTTTTGTTTAAATACTCCATGCATTGGGAGTATTAGGAGTTGGACCATAGTCATTTGAACTATATTTAGTTTGGAGCATTGTAATTTCGAGTTGAAGCATCAATAAAAAGGACCTTTTGCAAGATACTTGACCTATTTTGACCTGGTGATGTCTTTCTTTCTATGTTAAGTGTGTTTTTGTTTGTCTGTTTATGCATATTTGATTCTTATTGTGAAGCATAAATTATAGTTTAAGATATGCTATTGGAGCACCTTACTACTATCTGTGTTTACAATCTAAATGTTTTCCTTTGAAGTATGATTAAAAAATACTTAACTGCTTTTTAATCCTGACTGATATCACTTTTCTATCATTTCATTTCTCACTCTACTTTTAGATCCAGTAAAGATAGTTAGCTTGCCTTGCAAATGCTCTAGAAAATTGATGTTACCACCAAGCCTTTGACTCCATAGCCCAATGGAAGAAATTCTGTAATGACCTATCCCAACTAAACAAACAAACAACCAAGCAACCAAGTTACATATCTCTTTATTTTTATATCTTGCCTAACACATTAAAACATTGAAATTAAAGTTACATCATAAATATACAGAGAGAGCCCTCTCTAATTCTAGGAAAGCTAGGTCCTAGACTCATTATCAGTTTGAGGTATCTTTTGTGACTTTTGTCTTACCGATCTTCAAAATCACAAAACAATAACAGTTTCTTCAAGTTGATTACCGCATCCATATCAATAGCCTAGTCGATTCCTAATAACGTGGGGTATAGGTTACTATCATCCACTATTTCAATGACCTCAAAGTTAGCTAGCGCACTTGCGTCCTTAATGTCTACTGTTACACCATATAAGCACCCCATAGGGATAATATTATGTTGATTTTCCATGCGTAGTTGAATAAGAGACCATTGTAGCCTAGGTATCCGAATCCTTTCCTGCATCTTCTTAGGCAGGAAATTGGCATCCCATCCCAGATCCAAGATTACTTGGTCCATCTCATATTCTCCTATTTGCACGGTTAGCCTCATCTCGCACCCTGTTCGCTTCTTATGATTACCAATTTTTTTCACTGTGCATTGTTCAACGAGGGTCTTTTTTGTATTCGCGCATTTGTCAGTTAACTCTTGCAACCCATCTACTACTTTCTTATCACGTATTAACTTCATACGGGTCTTTAAAAGCATAGCTAATACTGAAGGATCGACCTCTTGCGTTGTAATAGTTTCTAGCAGTTTCTCCTGACTTCTTTAGGTGGAGGCCTCAACGAAGTTCTTATTTTCTTCCATAAAGGTCTCTTTCACGTGATTAAGGTCAAAGTCTATTTCCTTCTTAGTAGCCTTAGAAACCCACCTATCGGTCTTAGATTGCTTGTCCTTATTAGCACCAGTGGCCATACCGCTTCTTCTAACTATATTTATGCTCTGATCTTCTTCGCAGGGCATTGCCCTCATCATTTGGATGTTCTATGTAGGCTACTAGGACTACTTCTTCTTTTATTGCATCTTTTCCATAAGGATTAGACATTCTTATATCACATGGTCAAACTGTCAACAATACTGACATGACATATGTGTGGGGTTTGTGCAATCTCACATGAAGTAACCTGCTTCGCTACAGTTATAGAAAATTATATGCCCACATCCTTCACCAGTTCTGCCCTCTCTTCCCTGTCCTCAGCCTTGGAATCCTCTGTGCACTATTCCTGCACCCTGATCCTGAGGCTAATTTTCTACCCGCATTCGGTAGGTAGGGGTTCTATCCATCATTAGCTCATAGCTCCTACAATGGCGTTCATCATGGCCCATAGATTTACAGAAATTGCAAAACAACTGTTGAGGTGTTTATACAAACTTTTGTAGTAAATGTAAATTATCCGTCATGTGTTGTGTTGTAACCTGACAGATAGCGCACCATGGCACAACTCCCACGCTCGACCCAACATTATTCTCTGGTTTCAAGGGAACATGCCCTCCCCCCATAATATAGTTATTATAAACCGGGCAATGGTCCTTATCGTGCCCATGGCTCTTGCACATCAAGCACCATACTTCAGCGAGAACCTCCGACTTGGCTTCCTGTCCTTTCTTCAGACTCTACAACTCCAAGTGCAAGCTTTCCAGTTGTGAGTGAATTTGTTGCACTCCAAGGTCTGTATCCTATATAGGTAAGGAATCCAACCTCATCGCGATTTCTAAGGCTTCAGCTTGCGTTGCTATCTTTTGTTGTGATAGAGACACTCTTAAGTGCGACAAGACCAACACTATATACTAGTCGTGATGATGAGAATATGTAATCACCATATTGGCTTTCTTGATCAAGCATTTCAACCTTTGATCGAAATCCCAGGGTGTCTCATCTACTTTTTGTCGAATTTCTTTAAACTCAGTCACCAACTATGCCTCTGACTTAGGCATTAGGGGAATTTTAAGGTATAAAATGCCCCCCCAAGAAAAATGTACAACCAAATTAAACTTTATAATAACCAATAGGATTCAAGATGATGATGTCAACCATGGGGGATGATTCACCATTTTTGGAGTAAAAAAAATAAAATTAAACTACTTTTTCAATTCATATTTTCAACTTATCTCCCTAAGGTTTTACTCAAATTTTGAGTGGGAGTACTTGTTGGATGAAAATTTTGATTCCTCATCCAAGGAGTGCCCATGTTGCATACTTTCAATGGACCGTGCTACATGAAAAATGAGAAATACATGAAAAAACATGATTGCAATCATGTTTTTCATGTATTTCTCATTTTTCATGTAGCGGGGTTCATCAAAAGTATGCAACATGGGTATTCCTTGGATGAAGAATCAAATTATGCATCCAACGAGTGGTTTTGCTCGAAATTGAGTAAACCCATAGGGGGATAAGTTGAAAATACGAGTTGAAAAAGTAGTTTATTTATTTATATTCTATTCCTTTAAAATTTGATGATGTAATCTAATCTTATTTTATTATTTCCACTATTATCTTATAATTTCCTTAGGAGACCCATTTTAGACCTCAAAAGTCCCCTAATGGCTTTCTAAACTCCTTATTCAGAGCTCCTTGGGTTTCTGCCAACGTCGTGTTGGGGTTATCAGAGTAGTACTTGATGTACCATGTCAGTGCTCGATCTTGTAAGGCTGCGACCAACTACATATTCTTGATGTTATCGTCCGTAATATGTTGTGTTGTCCACACAACTCCTGCAACAAACCAGAACTGTTCAGGGTCTTCTCTCCCTACCCCTTTAAAAACTGACATCTTCATTGTGTTCACCATGTTGAATGGTGGAAGTGGAGGTGGAGGAGGTGAAGGTGTAGGCGTATGAGGTGGAGGTGGAGGTGGAGGTGGAGGTGGAGTGGATGGATGAGTTATCCTTGGGATACCTTGCTTAATTAACTGAAGTGAACTTCACGAAGTAGTCAACACTGTCCCTTCGTCATCACTTGAAGGGGGTTCAATGAGCGGACTATATTCTAATCTCAAACCTTCGTTTCTTCTAAACAATCTCCCACTTCGCATAGCACCAAACATCAAGTTAACTACATAACCCTCTTTTACATAACAACATTTTAATCCAAGTCTTCAATGATTTCAAGTACTTACCTATCGGTCCCTTAAAGAGTCTACATTCTGCTTTGCAATTGCTGATATTTCTAACGATTGCGAACTTAGTCACAAAACTTCCAAGTGTGTGATCAATCCTATGATCTATGACCCACGCGATATTGCTTCCTGATGCTTCCAAATGTCACACTAGTTCCGAAGTCCACACTATAGGTTCATCAAGCATCCACGTCCCTTGACTATCGGCCAATTTAGACAACCACTCGTGTAGTTCGTCAGGGAAGAAACATAAGAATGTGTCAATCTCATCTATGTACAAATATTTCTACAACCATTGTTCCTTAGATAATTTAGGGCTCTTGTTCTCTTGAGACGCAAACACATGCAATTTTCGGTCAATCCACTTCTCAAGCTCTTTCTTTGTAGGAAACCATTTATCACACATCTCTCATATAGATCTCAGTCCTGACAACAGAACCATTTATTGGCTTAATAGGGCCTGACCCAGGTTCAGAGTTGTTTGCACCAACCAACAAAACCCTAACTATTGGCCCTTTCGGCAACAACCTGCATAGCGTAAGCTGTAGTCTCACCTGAAGCAGTATTGGGGGATGCTAGAACTAGGTTTTTGCATCCAGAGACTGTGTGATAAGTAATTTGAATCCCTTGTAGCTCATATCCACCTTCCTGCAACTCTGTCTCTTCCTATGGCCCACTACTGCAACTCTATTCAAACGGATTCTAGACCTTCGTGAAGGTTTACGATTAGGCTTTTCAGACCTAAAAGACACAAACTTACAGCTTTTGCATAGTAAATAATAACCCTAGATTTGCCTTCACGCAGATCTACCTGCTTCGAATGTTTATCATACATGTTTAATCACTACCTTCACAAAAAAAGATTATTACTTAGTTCATGCATACATATTAAATATTTAACATATTTGCGCAACAACTACACTTTATTTCATAGAAAACATATCACTGAGCGATAAAGCATAGCATGAACAAAAATACGAATAAGACACAAATGCAAGATATTCGGTCCAAATAAGTCTTTCTTAGATTCACGTTCAAATTACAGACTCTTCCACCCTGCGCACCTAGCTGTAGGGGCCCGCACACTTAGCTACGGACTTGCCAAGGTCTCCGCTCACTCAGCTGCGGACTTGCCAAGGTCTCCGCTCACTCAGCTGCAGGAGACTTCCCCTTTCGCCTAAGTACATGAAACATAGCTTTCCTACCTTAGCACTTTCCGTTACACTTGTTCTTCCAAAAGTTCTATATCTCCCTGTAGACTCGCTATGACTCAAATATTTATACCCTTTCTAATACAATACCATGGCCTGAGGCCTATGGGTGAGTCTCAAAAACGACCTATCACTTACCCATACAAGGGGCTAAAGCCCCTTTGAATCCAACTTCGCTGCACTTTCCACTTCCACATTTCGCGGAGACTTTACATTCTTTACAACATTCTATTCAAAATTTGGTTAAACTAACTCAAAATTGACCCTAGGGATCCTTTCCCAACATTCACTCGTGTATGGACTTTTGAGGTCATGTCAAATATGTAATCCCATTTGGTTGTGTGGTAGTGTCAACAATGTAATCCCACTTGGTTGGGTGGTTGAGTCAAATATGTATCCCCACTTGATTGGGTGATTAATGTAAGTATGAGTCCTTGGTGATAGGAAGGTCATACTCAGTTTAGTTATAGAGTCATATTCTTCATTTGAAAATATTTATGAAGATTCAACATGTGCTCGGGGGAGCATGGACAGTATAGTGCAAATCAGATCCAAAGGGGGGAGCTTTGGTCCACCCTTTTCCCTTGATGTCAAAGGGGAAGAGTATCTTGGTGTTTGAATAACAAATATTTGATGTATCTAACAGGTTTCTACAAGTTGAGTTGACCAACACCACCATGGTTTCCATTAAGTCCAAAGGGGGATATTTTTGGCATTATGATGCATGTCTTGTCCTTGATGGTAACTCACTTGTAACAAAACAAGTATAATGGTAACTAAATGAATCCACAGGCCAGTTCATAGGTGATAGAGTGATGGAACATAATAACAAAATGATGGGACAAAGGTTTACAAATCAGAATCAAAAGTTTGATAAAGGTGAATATTTGAAGATCTATATGCGGGTTCATCAAGGCCAAGTCACGTATACACACAGGTACGAAGAAGAAAAGTCACCTACATGCCGGCACACTAATTTAAGAATACCAAGTGTCCTTACCATAGTATTAGCCCACAATATTGAGTGCAGTAACGGTTACTTGATCCCATCCAAGATTACCACTAACACTAGTGTAGTTTCGACTCATGGTATTGGCTAAGGCTCTAACTATATAAGGAGGCAAATATCAAAGTGCTAAGTGTGCATGTGAAAGGGATTTTGATGAATACTTCAATCTGAAGTATATATGCATTGTAAGGGCCATAGTTGACACATAGATATGAAATAATTATTCACTCATGAATACAATGATGGATTAGGATCATGAGACCTAAAATGACTTTACATTATATGAGGTGCTCATGGATTGACTAGATCTAAGTATTGATGCAATTTTTTTATTATCTTTGAATATTATGATCTAGGTATTTTTTAAGTTTTGAAGAGCTATGCAATTTTAGGTCAAAATTTGCATATCTATACGCAAGTTGGTCTCGGTTAAGTCGCGTATACATAGAGGTTTGTTTCTTCAAAGTCGTGTACATAAAGGAAGGGTTTCTGTTGATAAATGACTAATCAACCTAATCAGTGATGTTGTATCTCTGTTGTCTGTCAATGATGTCCTCACGTTGATCTAGGTTGAGTGATAATGTATGAAGTAAAACTGATTGAATGATGAAGTTGAATTTGGTTACATGTTGATTGGTTGAAAATATTATTGATGCTACAAACTGTATGAGGGTTCTATAAGCTAATAGAATATTTCAGAATAAATTTGGTCAACTTTGTGTCTGATTCAGAATTACAAGTTTTTAGTATATTGAGATCTGTACGCAAGTTTCTCTATAGAAAAGCACGTATACACATGGGTTGCCTTAAGTGAAGTAGCATATACATGTTGGCATATGAATGATCAGGGTTGCAGTTGATTCTGTGTGTTGATGCATTATTCTGAGTTCAGTTTTGTGTTCTGGTTATAGTGATCTCATTGTTTTGTTTGAATTAAGTTGGTGTTTGCTTCAGTTGATCTACAAGTTGTAATGTATTAAAGAAGGTAGATCCAGTGTGAAAATTTACGAAATGTGGTTCACAAATGTTGCTGAGGGTTGGAGCCTTCAGTGAGGAAGTTGAATCTTCTTGCCAGTAGTAGCTGGTAATCAAATCATGGGGTTGGATATCCCTTCCAGTAGGAGCCAGAGAATGAGTGAATGTTGTAGCCTTAACCAGGTGGGTGCCTTCGTATTGGCATGAGTCTGCACCAGTACAAGAATGTAAGAAGTTTTTTATATTAATAAGATTGAAGATTGAGATGACAACAACGGTGGTTTTCTCCCACATTGGGTTTCCACCTTAAATCCTGGTGTTCATGTGTGTTGCTTATGTGTGAAACTTTATTCTATTCTTACTACACATACTTACTGCTTATCAAATGCGTGATAAATCTCTTACATTCTGGTTTAAGTTTAACAGATAAATAATTAGTTGTTTTACAAGTTTACTAAGCATACACTAGTTTATTTGACAGCAATCACGTACATACGTGAGTTGGGTTCAGTAAAGTCGCATACATATTTCATAAAAGAAAATTATTATTGTGAGTTTTAAAAATATTGATTTACCCCCCCCTTAGTATTTTTCCCAACACCCTAGACCCCCTGACGAAGATTAAATGGGCGATGTTGTTGCCTCGTTGGGAACAGGGATCCAACGCGATTGAAACAAGAAACCTCCACACAATAAGGAAGATAATCAAGCTCCACACCCAACATCATTTCCTTGATACGACCAAGTTGATCCATCACTAGGTTGTCTATCTCATTCAATTTTTCCTTAGTCCTAAAGTGCTACATGATTTTCCATATTTGCTACAGGATTGTGATCTGTATAGAAAAAAAGGTTCAAATATTTTTTTTTCATAGAAGAACAAGAGGAGGTATCCACCACACCCTCGTCATCCATTCTCCACATCACTTGACCTCGTCTCCACCAAAAGTTCAACTTCTATCCATTAAAAATGCTCATTTTCACCCCTTCTTCCATCCTTTACACCACAAAAAAGGACTTGACCCTTGTCCAAACAAAAATAATGGATTATTAGTGATTTTGGAAGCATTGTCTTAAGGAAATTTTCATCATAGAGGGGTCTGTGTGACTGCTACATGAAGACATATAGTCCTGTAGCAGTCTGCACAGACCCTACAAAACCATAGATGGGAGCAACATAATGAAGAACCAACCATCATGAAGGCATTGGAGATTCATTTCCTTGATTTTGGGTAGCTACACTAGACCCTTTGCAAGCTGCCACAGGATCAATATTCACCTTAAACAACAACATTTGATCACCCTCCAGAAGAACCTGTGTTGACAAGCTTTGATCAATGAAGAATATTTCAAGAAAAACAAAAACAAAAAAACTTCAGAACAAAGTCAATGCATGGAGCAATGAACAAGAGAATATGACACTCGAAGAAGCAAGCAGATTAACCACTACCCCTATTTAGAAACAACATGTAGACATCAAGTGTTTAGCACAAAGGCAAATACTACCAGGTAGGCACGGGTATAAAACTCCTCCTATCTTCCTTTAAGCACATAATAGCTTGACAATATTTCGAAGAGATGACGAACAAGGTTTTTGTACATTGAAGGTGTTCAATATCTCGTCCAACCTCAAATAGTTAAATGAAGTTGTCTTTCTCTCTCATCCAATGTGGAGAAAATGATAAAATTTGAAGCGTGATTATTACAAGGAGTGGGCCAACAGGTCTATGAAGAGGTGTAAAGGTGGTAAGTGGGGGCTAGCTAACAGAACACACTGAGCTCACCACCAAACCACAAAAGGAATGAAAAGTGGGCCCGAGCGTCATTTGTACCAAGAGTCTTATTCCAAAAACTGTAAAAAAGTCCCACTATCATCGTCAAGAGTCGAGCTAGCTACACCATGGGTCCCATAGGTTGCCACAGAGAAACTGCGAGGCCGAACACTAGCTAGTACAAGGTCTAGATTGAGTGGTACATGGTACAGAACATATGCTACATGATCATGACTGACTGCTGCAAAATTGACCCGAGAGGTGGAAAAGGGCTTGAATTTTTGTGATTTTTCCTCCAGCACCCTAAATCCATGAAAGAGTCTCCAAGGGAGGGTCAAGTAGTAAATTATCCTCACCTTCCATGCACAAAAATCCTATGAAATTATTCATATTTTGTCTATAAAAGCATCCAATAGTAAACCCATGAAGATAAAAAATTTAAAAAACTATTTTTTCCTATAAGATAAGCATGGTAGTAGGAGAATGACTTTTATTTAAATTGGGCACACAATTTTTCTTCCTCTTATCAGCAAAAGAAGAACCATTCCTCTCATCTCTGCTCTGAAAACCTCGGTTGCTAAAAAACTAGGAATTTACAGTAAAATTCCTTATAAAAGTTGTGAAAGAGCTACAGTAGGGATAATGGGAGGGGGCTTCAATTAAAGAGAGCCCATAGACTCAACAAGAATCCACCAACACCCTCCTGTTAGGGACATCTTCACAAATCACTAGTGGATGGGGTTCTTTGAGAAAATCAAGGGGTATGATGATGAAATTAGCCATGAATTTGCAGTAGCCATCCAACCTCAAGGGGAAGATAGTGCCACCACCATTATGAGGGGGATTGTTATCAATTTAAATACATAAATAATTAGCAGGGTGACACATTGGCCCTAGGATTTCGGTGGGGAGAGGAGGATAGAACATAATCCATCATAACTAAAAAGAACTTCTTCCTCCCTTAAGAGAAACCAATTGAAGATAACAATGGGGTTAGAAGGGAGATTATACCCTACCCATGGGATGAAGTAGCCTATCACATATTGAAATACATATCCTATGAGGAGAGGATCATTATTGTTTATACCTATCAGTTTAGGCTACTTTATGAGCTAAGATTCCAGACAAAATTGCCTATCCCAAGTAGACCAAGTATTCCCCACTTCCTTCTTCAGTCCGTAGTGGAAATGGGCCAAAGGGTGAGATAAGGGGAACATTAATACATTTCTCATCATGGGATCATAAGGCTAATTGACATGGATGCTTTGGAGCACATCAAAAACCCTGTGTTATGGGAAAATTTTGTAGATATGAATAGGGAAATTTTTCTGGAAACACAAGACAAGATATTATTGGAACTTGAAGGGACAATCAAAGATGGCTCTACAAAAAAAGAAGGGGATGAAACAAGAGAAGAAGTAGAAGAGGAAGAGAAAAAGGAAGAGGAAAAAATAGAAATAGAAGTAGAAGCCATTGGGGAACCTTCTAGGCCTTAAAAGAGAAGGAGACAAGAACAACAAGTAAGCCTTTTAGAGGGAAACACTGAACAACAAATGGTTGCCACCTTGGAAACCCTAAGTACAACTATCAAGGTCAAAGTGAGGAAGACAAAGCAAGGTCCTTTGTATTTCAAAAGGAGGAGGAGTAGTATACTCAAGAGAGGTAAGCCTCAACCTTCCGAAAACTACCCCCATCACCATTAAGGGGTTAGCTAGCCACCAAGAGGAGGAATTAGAGAAGGGTGAGAAGCAAATTGAAGAGGTGACCTCCCTCAAAACTAAAGGAAAGCAATTCAAAACCTCCCAAAGGAACCAAAATAGTAGGGAGACAAAATAATACAACTATAAGAAGAAAATACCATGCTATATGAAAGAAGGGGAGTGATAGAGGAAGCGAGAAAGATGCTATAAGAAAGTAAGGCAGTGCTACAGGAAAGAGTTGCATAACCTTAGGAGGGAGGAAGAGGACCACAAGAGCTAAAAGGGCTGGATCCTCAGCCAGATCTTGGGTCCTACTACAAATTTTATGAGTAAGGACAAATAATACCACTAAATTTGAAGTCCCAATCTTACTTGAGCTAGACAAATAAAGAGGTTGAACCCACCGATGGATGCAGATTGTAAAATCTAAGCGAGTAGAGGATGTGGACTTGATGGAAGAGAAAATGAAGAAGATGGGTGCAAAGATGGTTGATTTGAGGCTAAGAGAGTCAACCATGAGGGAAAAATGAAAATGGAGAATAAGATTTTGAAAGAGCAGCTGGAGGAGAAATAAGGGCAACTTGCCACCATGGAAATCTTGGCTATGGAGGTCACCCAATATATAAATCCCTCAAAAACATATGCCATGTTCCTCAAAGAGCAGTGGCTTTAGTTTCAAATCAAAACTCTAGCACAATATGGTTCACTACCCTTCCAAAAGTACAAACAATTCATTTAGTTTTGTCATAAAGTGATCGAGGTGGCTCCAAGAAATCTCAAAAATCAAATTCCTTGGATTACAATGAAACCAGGATCAGATCGAACATTTTTCGCAAGCTTTCCAACGGTACAAATGACACCTCAATTTGAGTTCGTATTATGGCTAATCAAAGTTTTGGTCAAACTAGGAAAAAGTCAAAGTCAAAGTCAACATTATGCCACATGGTAGGAAATACAGATGACACATGGCAGCAAAGTCAGCTGGCCTAGTAGGACACATAGAGCTAATGTGGCAACGCAGCCAGGAAACTAGATGGACCCACAAGCAGGTGATGTGGCAACACCACATGTCGACACATGGCAAGTAGGTGACAGAAGTGGCATATGATGTGGATCAATAAGGGCCTGCCACATGGCCTAATCACATGGTGCCACATGGTACCTCAAATTAGGGCCAAGTGGCCTTGGCATGGTGCAACCTTCATTTTTGTCTTATTCTCATGGTTTTGGGAGTCGTTACAATATGGACATATGATTTCCATATATTATATGGTTTGAAAACTATATTAAATCCAAAATTAGGCTTTAAAACCATATTAAAGCAAAATTAGGAATCCATGGGTTTTGAAACGAAAACCTCCCCAACAACAAGTAACTTAATATACCTATGCCAACTACACACTTTTTCATATTCGCCCTCACACTTTATTATAAAATGTCATTCAAATTGTTCACAGGGAACCATGGAGAATGATGAAGAATACATGAGAGATGAGTATGTAGGCAAGACAATGAAGACATGAATCTCTAGAAGATTCTAGGAATATTGCTAGAGCATATGTTAGGGAATATTCCTAAGAATATTCTCTATGATGAATCTTTGAGGAATCTTTAAGATTCATTGAGGGGAAAATTTCTACAATGTTAGAATTATGACAAGTTTATACTCAAATAAACCAGAATTTTGCGAGGAGTTCGATGGTGTCATCAGTTTCCTCATCTGAATAGCATAATTTCTATCAACCTCTAGAAAAGAATCTTTGTGGAATCTTTGATGGTAGTTTCAGAACTAGGCCGAATTTACTTATTTTTCTCAGTTTTTTGCAAGGAACGCAATTGTGTGATCAAATTCTTCTTCTAAGCAACAAATTTTCAATCAGCCCGTAGATGATAATATTTGGGTAACCTTTGAGATTCCCGGGGAGCCCAAATTTGACCGAGTCAAAGGGGGTCAATTTACAGTCATATTTCACAGTTTTTCATTAGGAATTATAGCATGCAATCCATTTCCTCATCAGAGTTGTGCATTTTCAGGCCATCCTTGGAAGTGGAGGTATAAGATGCACTGATGCCATGTATTCTTTTGATTCTTTTTTGAGATGATGATTTGATGTTGAGATCCTTTTTTTCCATTCTGTTGGAGGATCCTTGTATGCCACTTCATGTGAGTGTATGATATTGTCATGCTGAAGGAGAAATTATATGAGTGAGAGTTATTATAAGATAACTTCTCGTGGAGAGACATACCACTCTAATTAATGGATTTATTCCTTGTATTGACAAAGAGTACATCATTTATTCATCATCATCTTGCAACATTTAATGAATCAGCCTCCCAAATATTAACACCAAGCTCGAAGACGTAGCCCACACTGGGTGAACTCCGTTATCAACTTGCGTGTTTTCTTTGATTTTATGATTTCCTTTATGTTTCCTCTCATTTAAAGTATGCAAATGTGGTTTTTCATACTCTTTCACATGTAATTCTTCTAACATCACAAAAGTAAAAGATTTTGGTTAATTTCGGTCACTGAGAGAATCTAGATCATAAAGCTAGTGTGGAGGACAAATCTAAGATGACATAATTCTACATACGCAAACTTATATTAACTGATATGAACTTTTGGGATCCAAATTCTAGGATGGGGGATGTACAACTGATGGCATTGACCTCTTGGCTGACCTATGAGGAGGCAAAAAGGGTCATATCCAGAGAAATTAATGAGACTTTATGGGTCATAGCAGAGCTAAGGGCCCCTCACCCGGTCACGAAAAACCATGGGCTCATCTATGAGGATTTGAAATTGGCACCACACTACATAGAGAAGCAAGAGCAAGCCATCCTACACTTTGAATACAATTTTAGACTATTAGGGGCTAAGGGTTTGCAGGCTTATCAGAGGAGATGGCACTGCTTACCCCATAGCTTAAAAATAAGAGGGTATCACTCTCTAGAGAGATTGAGGAATGCCTTGGAGAAGACACCCTTGTATAAGAGAATAGCTCAAAGACTGAAGATAAACTGGATTAGGTTTAATCTTAGCCCTTATTTGTTGCTAGGGTTACAAGAAAGAAAAGAGAAAATAGAAGAGCAGTAAGAGTGGATAGAAATAGAGAAAAATGCAAGCTTCCACCCTCTAGTGGATGCTCCTTCAAATATAACTTGGGATGTTAGGGCAACAACCAGGGCTATGCATGAGATGGAATTAAGTGGCCGAGTTGCTCAGAGGGCGAGCAACACCTTTAGTAGCAGGCTGATGATGGGCCTCATCAATAGGTACATAACAAGGCCCATATGCCCATCCTTCAACATACATTTAGCTCTTTCCTCACATTTGATAACATATTTTTAACTATAATGTGTTTATTAGGAAGACTAAAGGATGCTTATCATATCTTGTGGCCTTGGCCTAACATGACTAATATGCAAGAAAAAATGCATTAAATGTGTAAAAATAATTTGGAGGAAGATGGATAATATGTAGGAGGCTTGTCCCCTGCGTTTAATCATCTATAACTCGACTTGCTCCTTGTATTTACTCACCCATACTTTGAGGATCTAGTAACATCTGGTGCACTCAAATATTGTGAGGTCTTAAGGAGATAGATCCACTTTTTTAGGGATTTTGGAGGGAAGAAACCCTCTTTCCAAGGACGATTCCCCTTAGTCATTTTTTTATAAATAAGGAATCCCAAGGGCGCAATACGATTCAAACTTTTTGAGAA